>PVKA01010171.1:51126-65501 GCA_004027165.1 Ctenomys sociabilis | reverse complement strand
CAGCCTCCCAAGTGCTGGGATTACAGGCATGCGCCACCATGCCCACCCGGCCTTGTCTCTTCCAAAGTGACAAAGTCACCTTGTCTTCCATATTGTCTCCTTGAGGCCCGGCCCTGTCTGACTGCCTATAATATTTCTATCTAATTTAGCTTCCTACAACAGGACGACATCAAGATATAAAGCACAACAATCCCAATAAAGATCAGTGTTCAACTGGTTGAGTTTCTCATTTGCTTATTCTTTACTTGCTGTACTCCTTGATTTCCTCCTATGGTTAGATCTCTAACCCCTATTATACCACAACCTGGGATTAATATAGGTTAGGTGAAACTCCCAACCTGACCTGGATGAATTGGTGTTCTCTAAAACTGAAGAATGAATTTTAGGAACAAATGGAGGTTGAGGGTAAAACTTTATTGGAAAGAAGAACTTCTGTCAGAGAGGGACAGAAGGGGGACCCGAGTGGGTTGCCCAGGAAGCTATCTCTTTCAGGTTATTTAGATAGGGCAAAACTATGCAACGCTAAGGTCTTGCTTAGGCAGATGCAAAGTGGGACAAAACTATGGTCAATCAATGGGATTACAAGCACCATTTCTCAGGTAAGACTGACTAGGCCCAGGACCAAATGGTATAGTGAGTCACATAGCAAGCGGGCATGAATGTAAAACAGGACTTTATCTGGTGGCCGTCAGACAATAATTCTTCCTGAGTAATGATCAATCCTGGATGCCAGTCTTTAGGGAGGTTAGCATTTGTTTGGTCTTTAGGTCTGGTTCACAGCAGGAGCGTCCCCCACAGTTGACCTTACCTGGTCTTTGTCATCTCCTTTGAGGGCCTGACCCTATCTGACTGCCTATAATATTTCTAACTCAGGCTCCTGCAACAGGATGATCTCATTCAGCCAGCTGGCTTTAGGCTTTACCTTTACAATGTTGGTCTCTCCTTTACCTTTACAATGTTGTTTATCTCCTAAACTCCAAAATGCTTTGGCCTATTCCCTCCTTGTGTAACAAGTAGCTCACTAACAGTCTGCTACATTCCCAGTCCTTGAACCTGAGTCCTTGGACTGCAAAGTACATCTTGAATCAGACAACTTCTCTCCTCCCCTCTGGGATGTCAGCATAGTCTCACCACCAACCTGATCTGAACTTCTGCAGCAGTCTCTGTTTACCAGCTTTCTGCTTTCATTCCTGTCATGCTGTTGGAAGCAGCTGAATTAGACAGAAATATTATAGGCAGTCAGACAGGGCCAGGCCTCAAGGAGACAATATAGAAGACAAAGTGACTTTGTCACTTTGGAAGAGACAGACAATCCCATATGGGCCAGACCTCAAGACAAAAGAGGAAACAAATGCAGCACATACTTCCCTAAGGATGGGCATCAGTGATTGATATTCTAAATAGGTATCAGTGGCCTTAAAGAGCCCAAAGAGTCACTAACCCATCCCCCAACAGGAAGAGATCCTGTTTCATATTCATGCCCACTTGCTTCCCCATTTGATTCCAATTTAAACAATTTTACCTAAGCCATGGTGCTTACAATCTCATCGACTATAGTTTTGTCCCACCTCATGCCCACCTAATCGAGTTGCCATATTCTCTACCTCACTACATGGTGTTCCTCTATAAACGTCCCTGGAAGAGACAGCTTCCCCAGGGACGGCCCGCTGGGGGTGGGGAGGGGAGCTCCTATCCCTCTCTCTGACGGGAGCTTGCTTTCTGTCTCCCAATAAATGTATTCTGCTCATAACCTCCGTTTGTTCCTAAAATTCATTCTTCGGTTTTAGAGAACACAAACTTGTCTCAGGCACCTTTCAGTTAGGAAGTTTCGTTTTTCTCTTATACCATTTGGAGGTTCCCATATCAGTATGATTTCTCTACAAGTGGCCAGAATGATTTCTTCAAAAACTATAGTCAGATCATGGCACTTCTCTGTTCACACATTTCAGGTGTTTCTCCTAACCCTCTCCCCACCAGATAAGGTCATGATTCCCTCATTTCCTGTGTTCTTCCCACTCTGCTCAAATGTCACTTCATCAAAGATGTCTTCTTCCCTGCTAACTTCTCAAAAATACTAGTCCCTTTTGACTCTGATCTCTATGGCCTGCCTTATTTTTTCTTTGGCTGCTGTGAATTTATTTGCATATGTTTCCTTTCCCTCCAGAAAAACAATGCCTCACTGGGATGTGGTCTTTCACCATTATATTTTCAGCGCCAAAACCGACTTCTAGAATAATTACATTTTTTTTTTTTGTAGACACTCTGGTGCTTTTACTGATTAAGTACAGTAGGCATTATTCCAACTCTTTAAACATTATTTCTTGAGTCTTTCTAAAACATATTGGAGTCGCTATATGGATGTCTGTACTTCACAAGTGCGATACCTGGGGCACCAACTCCTAAGGGAACTTGCCTAGTCCAAGGCTCACAATGTGGGATGTAAAGCTCTTCCGGGAGTCTCTGCGAGGTGAGGGGGGAAACTGGGCTGCGAATGGAGTGGCGGGGTGTGCCCAGGAAGCTGAAGTCCAGCCTCAGAAGTTCACGCCCACCACTGCTGTCGGGGAGCCTGGAGCGCAGAGGTCCAGGACTTGATGGAGGCGTCCGGGGGCGAGGTGTACTTCTGGTGGCGTGCCCATGCGGGACCCCGGAGGGCGCAGCGCCAAGCGGCAGCGGGCTCCGGGCTGCTGCAGGCGGCCAGCGGGGAGCGCCACGCGCTGCTTCTGCTGACCAATCGCACCGTGCACGCCTGCGGGGATAACAGCTGCGGCCAGCTGGGCCAGACGGGCGTCCCCGGCAGGCAGCAACCAGGTGCGGCGGGCGGGCGCGGGGAGGCGCGGGGGGAGGACGGGGGGGGGGGCAGAGACGCCGGGGGGGGCTGGGCTCTGCGCTTGCCTGTGTTGGTTTCGTTTTCCCCACGTGCCTCGGATTTGTTTCGGTTTCCAATTCACCTTTCAGCGAAACTGAAAGGGAAATTAACCTGGCGCATGGTACCCCAGATGGAGTTGAGGTCCCTGAGATGGGTTCTCATCTGAGAGCCTCTGTGCAGAGGGGACAGCCTGCTGCGGTCCAGCAATATCCAGTGGCATCGCTTTTATTCAACTTTAAAAATACGCAATAGCATTTTTATTGTTACTGTAGCCATATAAGAACGAAGTTGCCTTTATCCCACACTCAAAGACAATTCTTAACTTTTGATGCATTTTCTTTTTTTGCGGAACTGGGAATTGAACTCAGGCCTTTGCACTTGCCAGGCAAGCGCATGTTCTACTGAACTATCTCCCCGGCCCCTCCTTGTGTTTTTTCCTATATTTAATCTTTATAAACATCATGTCAGTATATAATTTTGAATATGCAGTATTTATAGAACCCCAGAAACTGCATTTTTACCAAAGGAAAGAAAAAGATCATAAACATTACCCTTTTATTATGTAGCCTCCTATAATATATTTTATAGAGTTTTTTGTCTTTTTATTTTTGCAGGGCCTCACTATGCAACTCAAACTCATAGTGATCCTCCTGTTTTCAGCCTCCCTAGTTCTGGGATTACAGGCATGGACCACCATGCCTGCACTCCATAGCCGGTTCAGCATGCCTGGGCCACGAGGCTGGTTTGGCATTCTGTGCCAGGGATGGAACCCTGGCTCCTGCGCTTGCCTAAGAAAGCGCTTAGTCCATCTAAAATATATTTTTAAATTGCTACTTAGCAGTCCAGATTCTGAGAGTATGATGATGTAATTGTCGCTGCTTTTGTGGAAATTGAACTGTTTCCATTCAGAGCCTTTTACTAGCATACTGATTAACATATATTAAGTAAATATTTGACTGAGTTCCTAATTGCTTATAACAGTTTCTTTTTCCTTTTTTTTTTTTTTTTTTTTGTGGTACTGGGGATTGAACTCAGGACCCTGCACTTGCCAGGCAAGCACTTATTCTACTGAGCTATCTTCCTGACCCTAGAATAGTTTCAACAAGAGTGTAAAAGATGAAAAACCTTTCTCCTTCCATCTATCTTAATTTCAGTTCTTGAGACTCACAAATTTAATGACAAAAGAAGGATGGGGGGCATACATTTTTTTTGATCTTTACAGGAGGGATAATTTATGTCCCGGGGAATTCACAAAAATGAATAAAACTCAGAAAGGTGCTTAAGGGGCTGGCGAGATGGCTCAGTGGAATAAGTGCTTCCCTGGCAAGCACAAGGGCCTGAGTTCAAAACCCAGTTCCACAAAAAAAAAAAAAAAAGAAAGGTGCTTAGATTCAGGAATTTATATACCATACTGAACAAAGGAAAGGAGGCTTAAATTTCAAGAGATGATAAACTGTGGGGAAAATACTAGTAAATAGATGGGAGAACAAACTGACATGATGGGTGGAAGTGGGGATCACTGTGCTACGTGAAATAGGCCAGGCATAAAAAGACAAGGAAGAATATTAAAAAGTTGATTCCCTAGAAGCTGAGCATCCAGTAGTGCTTCCTGGGGAGAAGAGGAGGACGTAGGGATGGACAGTGGTTAATAAATGGGCGCTAACCTATAGTTACATGGAAGTAAGAAGTCTGGCAGGCTACTGCGCAGTGGGGTGATTATTGATAATGATAATATAATATCCCAAAAGCTGGAAAAAAGGAGTTTAAAAGTTTTTCAGTATAAAGAAATGATAAATGTTTGAAGAGAGATAAGTTTAACTTGATTTAAACATAGTGTGTACTTGTTGAGACATCACAAAGTACTCCATGTGTATGCACAGTTTTTATGTTTTTTATGTATCAGTGAATCTTAAAAAAAGACAAAAACATTCCTTGGAAAAAACAAAAGAAAATTAGCAGAAATCAGTGCAAACACACATTATGCTTTGTGGAAATCTAAGAGAGGATAAAAGTTACTTCAGTAAGGGTTGTTATGCAGATTTGTCTTGGTACTGACCCCGTTATCTTAGTGACTTCTTTCTGGCATGAGGCAAAGAGACACCTTCATAAAAGGAAGCTAATGTCCTGCTTTTAAGCAGACAGAAGGAGGGCAGAAAACTCTCCTTGTTCTATAGACTCTTGGCTGCCTTCAGATGCATGCAAGGCATATTTTGTAGTACCATGTCCTGACACCTTTCAGATGAAAATAAGAACCAGTGTGATACGTGGTGCCAGTCGTTCTCCAGGAAAGTAGAATCAGTTTCTACCTTCATGACTATATGAATCTGTGGGAAATGTTTCAGCAGTGCATAGGTTGAAAATGTAAACAGTAAGATCATAAAGAAAAAAATCAATACAAAAAAAGCTAAAAAAAACTTCACTAATAATTGTGTTCTCTACTCTGAATCTATAGAGACAGGATGGAAAAAAAATTTAGACTGCCTTCTTGGGCAATGGGATCACATTTCATTCCAGGCAATTTCATTTGCATCCTGTCTTTCCACTTTTCAGTGTGAAAGGGTCCAGTGTCTGCCCCTCACACCCACAAGGCAGCCTCCCTTCTGATTTCCTCCTAAGGAAGGGACTCACTACTCTCCCTGTTCACTGTTCAGGGGGATAAGACAAAGAGTAGAATAGGGGAAGATCCTGCTTTCTCTTTGGTCCCCTTGTTTGATAAGATTGGCTCCCACCAGCATGGAGAAATATTTGGTCTAGCATCCTGGTCCCTAAAGAGTAGCCCCCTCTGTGGTGCCCACCATTTTAGCAAATGTTAAAAGTAAATTGACGTACACTAAAATGTCAAAAGATTTTATTTGACTGCTCAGTAAATTTGTGAACAGCATGAGGCCTTCAGCAGTTAGGGTCAACTGAGAGAATATCAGGGAATTTTAGGGAGAAACTTTATTTTATTTTACTTTATTTTTGACAGTGTCTCACTATGTAGATCAGACTTATAGTGATCCTCCTGTTTCCAGCCTGCCCAGCTCTGGAATTATAGGCATGTGCCACCACGCCTGGACTCTATCGCCCTGGAGCATGGACAGCATAGCATGTAGTACCAAGGATCGAACTTCAGCCCCTGTGCTTGCCTAAGCAGGCACTTAGTCCCCTGAGCTATCTTGCTGACCCTAGGAAGAAACTTTAAAATGTAGCTTCAGTAACAAAGATGAAAAAAGTCTTGATTAGTAAAAATGAGAAGGATTAGTGGGCAGTCTCTACTTGGTAATGCCCTTGGTAGAAATAACTGGGTGGATTTTGATTAGTTATACTTCAGTGTCATTTTCTTAGACTAAGTTAGGTTTCCACTTGCTTACATAGTAATCCAAGATGTTAGAACCATGTGAGCAAAATGGTGTCCCAATTATTGTTATTGTTATGTAGTTACACTCTCATAAAGACAGTGTGGCATATACTGGGCTTCTTTCCTTCCAGTAGTTAAATAAACTTTAGGCTTTGACTTAAAAATACCATTGAAGACAGGAAATCTGCATGGCCCTTCCTTTTGAATGAAAATATTGTTTTAAACTTGTTAAATTAATAACCTTCAGTAGTATATTTTGATTTGTTTTTGTTCCCAAAGAACCAATTAAGGCATTGGCAAATCTACCTGTTGATCTTGTGAGCTGTGGGAAGGAGTACTCCCTGGCCGTCTGCCACAAAGGAAAGGTCTTCGCATGGGGAGTGGGCTCTGAAGGACAGCTGGGGACTGGAAAATTGGAAGATAAAAGTTTTATACCTCAGTAAGTATGTTGGTTCCTTCCATGAGTGAACTAGGCACTATGTAAGATTCCAGGGCACAAAGAGGAAAGGCAAATACAGCCCCTAACTTCAAAGATGACAGTGTAATAAGGAAAAATGATGGAGAGCTACAATGCTGAGTGTTTAATTCGAGTTCCATGAAAGAAAGGGCAAAGTGAAATCAGATGTGACCTATCTCAGTGTTATCTTTTGAAAATAACTGTGGGGACCCACCTGTACCCACACAGTGAGTACAAAGATTATTTTAAACCCAAAGCATTTGAGCTAGAGAAGTTGCAGAAAGCAGTCTTACTTGGATATCCTCCTGGATATATTTTTATTTGGATAGCCTTCTGGATGTCTTCTTATATAGGTATCAACTGAGACTCCTGAAAAGACAGTTGTCTGTTAACTATCTTCTGTGGTTGTTTCCTGAAAGTTTGGCTGCCACGCAGGCAGACTGCCTGTTACAACTGCCTTGCAAAGGCCCAGATGAAGCTTCCATACACTCCCTTCGAAGGCCCTTGTTATTTCTCAATTCAATCTTCATGGACTCACTGTTTTCAAAAAATACTAAATTATTTATCATGAATTTTTTGCTATATCACATTATTTTGCAGTTGTGTATGGAACTATATGCATATTTATATGTGCAGTAATTATGGTATTAATTTTTGCCTAAAAAATTAAAATATATAAAATACATTGAAATGCTAATTCTAACATATTAAAAGAGTATTACATTGAAATAAAATACATTGTTTACAGTGTATTTCGTTAGCGGGTAAATACATACTGTACCATACAGTATATGTTGTTAAAATTATGTAAGTTTGCAAGTTTAGAAAATGGTTAAGAACATTAGAAATGTTTTTCTTTCTCTCTCTTTTTTTTTTTTTTTTTTGGCAGAACCAGGTGTTCAACTCAAACCCTTGTGCTTACCAGGGAAGCGCTTATTTTACTAAGCCATCTCCCCAGCCCCTAGAAGTGTTTTTAAAAGTGTGGGAAAGGTTTATAAGAGTGTGGGGAGGGTTTATAAATTCTTAAAACATAAAATCAAATACTGAAACAAGTATAACATCACTACTGTGCTGATTTTCATTTACTGTGCAAGGGTCTAGGACATAACCTCTGTCTATAAGTGAGGGCCAGTGTAAACTTCTATGCTGATTGTGTGACTGTTCTGCAGTGGTAAAGCACCAAATGTGAAAAAACTTTATCTTTTCTGTGGCTAACTTATCTATTGCCAGGTAATTTGCAACCTCCCAAATACTGAGCCCCAAGTTGGAAGAGGACAGTTTTTCCTCTGAGCACAACCTTTTGTCTTCTAATAAGCCACTGTCTGCATCGTGATATTTTCTTTAGTAAAATGGGAGAAACTGCCTTTCTTTATAGAGAGCCTCCCAGAACAAGTGATGTGACAAGCGTCAGCTCTGAGTTTGTGAATTACACATTTAGAGAATTTTCAAATGCTTTTATTTTAATGCAAAGACATTACCTCTCATTGAGTCCCCTGACCATGAAATTGTATGAGAGAAGTGATGTGGCTTGAGAGGATGAAGCAGTGAGAAAAAAGTGTAACAAATCATTCTGTATAAATTATGAGTATTGCGGTTTGTGTATAGGTGTCCCCTCAAAGCCTCATGCAGTCTTGGGGTAGCTTCTGGAGTTTGTAATTGGTTACTGTGGGTGTGGATGCTGCACCTGCCCTGGAGCAGGTAATTTGCTTTACAATATAAGGAGAGATGAATTGCTAAAGAGCTACCTCTCCCTTTCTTCTTGCTCTTTGCTGCTGCCTTGAAAGGTTGCTCTCTGCCATGTGGCACTCTGCCTTGGAGCCAGCTAAATATGGACTGACACTTTGAGTAACTGTGAGCTAAATAAAACTTTCCTTCCTTCAGTTTTGAGTGTTGGGTATTTGTCCCAGCAACGAGAGAAGGGTAAGACAATGAGCTTTTACTGTGATTTTAGAACTGGGCAGTAGTCTGGTTCAGAATGTTCCAAACCAGCAACTAAGCAGGATATGGATGTTCTTCTCGATGTCTTCTTATCTAGATATCTATCTATCTATCTATCTATCTGTCTGTCTGTCTGTCTGTCTGTCTGTCTGTCTGTCTATCTATCTATCTATCTATCTATCTGTCTACCAGAGGTGGAAGTGACCTACAGAAACTCATTAGTTACAGTTTATGTCTGTCTTACTTGAACATGGTTTGAACAGTTAACTATGATAGCTAGCTGAAACTAGGTTACTTGTTACAAGACTAAGTTATAGTTTATTTATACATCAAGTTAAACTACAGTTCACCACATATGAAGAAATTGTTATCCCAACCTCAAAATATGCATGTCATCAAAATACAGTTTAATTTTTTAGAAAACCTATTACAGAAAAGACACAATACCATTTGCCACACTCCCCCTCTTTTCAAGCACACTTATACCATCACCCTTGTTACTTACTGAAACAACTCTGGAGGTCTCTCATGAGTTCATTTTATGAAGTGTGATTTAAAAAAATATATAGTAAATGCTACTGCCTAATGTCATCCAATAGAAGGCAAGCCGATAAAAACATTCCATACATGCTCATCCAGTGTCTTTAGTAGATCTGGTCCTGTGAAACTTCTAGCTCTTCCCCAGAGTCAAAATGACCATTAAAGGATGAAAGTTACAAATGAAGTCAGGATATCAAGGCAGCCAAAACAACACAACTGAGGGTACTCATGGAAGAGAACTTCCAAAAGTCCTTCAAAAAGTGGCAAGAATGGTGGGACAATTGTATTTGAAGTAAGGGGTAGTATTTTGGGGGTATTAATAGAAATATATCTTTTACTGTAATAAATATTTTAAAAATTTAAATATTCTCCATGCATTTCATTCATTCCACATATCGGGAAGTGGCTTTGGCCAAACTTAGCAGAACAATAAGGCCAAAAGTTAAGCCAAATTCCACAGCCCAATAGCTATTTGACTTCTCTGAGTTCCACTGAGTTCAAACATACTAAATTGCTGACAGTTATTTCCAAACCATAAAGTGGCAATTTTATGTGATTCAAACTGATGGCTTCTATATCTCATAGAGCTTCAGTTAGGTGATGAAGATATTGGTGATCTTTAAGTTCTAAAGCTTTATTGTATGAAGGAATTTATTCTTCTTTTAGGTGAATAATAATGATTATATTATATAATCCCCCAAAGGCCAACAAAAATTATTTTCACATTATATACTGTTTGGGATTCTTTCCTGTACTTTTGAACACATTGATGTCATGTTAAGAACAATTTAACACAATGTGATTTCTTCCCATGTTCTGAATGTCAAATAAATTCAGCAAAGTCCAGATAAACATTAAAAGTAACTATGACTCTTACTGTAGCTAAATGCCTTGTCATCTAATTGGTGTCTACATGAATGAACAAATGAATGAATGAATGAATGAATGAATGAATGAATGAATGAACAAGAGTCTCACTGTCCCTAGCTACTATCCAGCAAAACAACAGTAATGGGAAGAATTGGCAGGAAGGAAACAAAGAAGATCCTTTTGAACTTGACTCTAGCCAAACTCTGGTAGTATGAAGAAAGGAGAAGGTGAAGTGAATGCAAGAACTCTACATTCCTGTGTCCCTACAAGGGAAGATCAGGGTTTTCTGGCTTTGTAGGCTGCTGGGTGAGATGGAGAAGTCTACAAAATGATGATGTTTCAGGCTTCAAAATAAGGGAAGTACATATCTTACCAGATGGGGTCATCCTGTTCATAAGACTGAACTGGCCTGAGTTCTCTCAAGCTTTGTTTCCAGTGCTTTGCCTTTTATGCTGTATGATTTCTTCATACCAATATGAGAGAATAAAATTGATTTCTTATTCATAGTATGTTTTAAAATATTTGTAGTTCACCTAAAAATTCACTCTAATTAAAGATTAATAGATTTTGTATTATTTAATTCTAGGAAAATAAAAGCTCTGACTGGTATAAAAATAATACAAGTTTCCTGTGGAGATTACCATTCCCTGGCATTATCAAAAGGTAAAAAAAAAACTTTTGGATCACTGTGTATCACTAGAAAGTAATTTTCTGAATGTGAATAATAGCTTACTTTCTTCTCTCTGGGAGTCAGTATCCACTACCCATCACTTTGCAAAGTGAGAGATTTATACTTCAGCCCATGGACAGTTGGCTCCAAGGCAGAAATGGCAAGGTAGAAAGTCCTGGGTGGTGAGAGTCTGCTCATACAATGGCATCCAGGAAAAGGGAGAAAAAGAAGGAGCAGGGGAAGGACATTTTCCATTCTGGGTCATGTTCCTACCCAGTGACTGTCCCTTGCTGACTCGGCCTCACCTCCAAACAGCAAGTCTGACATGGCTTTGCCAGTGGATTAGCCCACTGATGATTACAGTGTCCCTGTGATCCAGTGGCCATTTCAAACTCAACCTCTGAACACAGGAGACTTTCAGGGGACTTCTTTGTTTGTTTGTTTGGTGTTTGAACTCAGGACCTTGCACTCACCAGGCAGGCACTTGTGCCACAGAGCTTTTATCCCAGGACTCGGGGGACATTTTTAAAATCTAAATCCTAACAATAAGTGTTGGTTTATTAGATTCATTTTAATGCATTTTGAAGTGTTTAAGTCTCTAAGTTTTATCAGATATGATGTTTTTCATATTTTTTTCAAGTTTCTTTGACCCTGTACCGTAAATAATGACTAACTTATATCTTACCATATGGGGTCATCCTGTTCATTAAGACTGGACTGGCCTGAGTTCCCTCAGGCTTCATTTCCAGTGCTTGGCCCTTTATGCTGTATGATTTGTTCATATCAGCAAACTGAGAAGAGTGTGACTCTTTTACTTAGATTTTTTTAAAAAGTCAAGATGTCAAAAATCATGACATTACATTTTTCTGTTCACTCCTCCTATACTTTTCCATCAATATAAACTTCTCAGTGGAGAATGTGGGAGAGGAAAATCTCTTCCACCCTCTTATGTATCTGAGGTCTTCGAATTCAATGGATAGAAGACAGATTAGCAGCCAACAGAAATCCAGTTTTTATTCTTATTTGTGTGCACAAGCATTCGCAGAAAAAAAAAAACCCTAAAGGAAGTGGTTAGATCTGGGGACTTCTCTACCACTTTAACAAAAGAAAGGGGGTTTGGAATGAGAAATTGTAAGGAAGTGACTAGAAAATATAAGAGGTAGCTATCAGAAGGTAAGGGCAGTAAAATACTTTTAGTTACATTTGTTTATATAGACTCATCTCAGTTCCAACTCTTGTCTCTGGGGGGAAGGGTTGCTCTCCACTCTGATATGAGACAAAAACCCCATTTACAAAGAGACATTTATAGCTGCCTCTTAGGCAGACAAGGGCTGGAAGCTATTCTTGCATGATCCTCAACTGTCTTTGGCTCAAAATGATCCTTATGTAGCACTGGCGTGCTTTGGGAGGCCTACCCTGCTCTCTTTCTAGGGACATGCAGCAGTTGCTGCGCCTCAGGTGTGCTACTCAGTACTGGAGCCACGTCACAGGGGCTTCCAGCAGCCAGCGTTCACTGCTCACTTTCTGTGTTCACTCGGCTGTGTTATATGCTTAACATATGTTTTCTCAGATAATTTCCTAGAAAACACAGAAGCTAGGATTATTCACATGCATATTTCACAAATGAGATAATTTAGGTACAGAGACTTCAAATAATTGAACCAAAGTTAAAACACTAAGAAATAGAAGGGATGAGATTTGGGCCAAACAGATAGCTCAGCGGATTAAAGCACATGGGCTGAGGGCTGGATCCTTGGCCTACTGTGCTGGCCCTGTCCCTGGGGTGCACTGAGATAGCAATTGAAACTAGATGTGGGGGTGAGCCTATAATCTCAGCACTTGGCAGGCTGAAAACAGGAGGATCACTATGAGTCCAATCTGTGTAGTGAGATCCTGTAGACCCTGTAATAAATACATCAAAGAATAAATAAAAATAAAAAAGAAGAGATGAGATTTAAACCTATATTTTGTTACATCCTAATATCCACTTCAACACATAGCCTAAGAGGCTAGAATATATCCAATGGCAATTATATGATTTATTCTACCTACCATCTCTAGTTATTTAGGCATATTGAACACCTTAAATGTATATGATTTTTGTAGTGTATACCTCAAAAAAGCCAAAAAATATTGTAGAACTAAGGCAGTAGCTTCACCTTGAGTTTAACTTTCCAATAAGTGTGGAACTCTGAATTTCTCTTCCTTATCTTATAGATGGGCAAGTGTTTTCATGGGGAAAGAACAGCCATGGGCAGCTGGGCCTCGGGAAGAAGCTCCCCTCCCAAGCCAGCCCTCAGAAGGTGAGGTCCCTGGAGGGGATCCCGCTGGCTCAGGTGGCTGCAGGAGGGGCTCACAGCTTTGCCCTGTCTCTTTCTGGAACTTCATTTGGCTGGGGAAACAACAATGCAGGGCAGCTGGCCCTCAGTGGGAATAAGGTCCCAGGTAAGAAGATGTTCTTGTTCTTGAAGCCAATTGTTATTTCTTTCCAACTGGAAGGCCTATCAAGCAAGGGCCAGTTTCACAAGTTAACTTGGCTCCCAGACTTCATGACAGGTTAGCATTGCTTGGGGCATTATCATAGCTTCCTACGGTTGCTGTAACTAATTCCCACAAGACAAATTCATTATCTTATAGAGGTTAGAAGTCTGACATGGTTCTGAGCTGAAGTCAAGGTGTTGGCAAGTCTGTCTACCTTTGTACAAGCTTTGGGAAAAATCCATTTTCCTAACTTTCCGAACCTCTACAAATCATCTGTGTAACTGAATCAAACCTTCTTCAAAGTTATCAGTGGCCATTTTTCTCAAATTATTATTGTGGCATTGACCCTTCTGCCTTCTTTTTCCTCAGTTAAAGGACCATTGAGCACACCCGGGTAATACAGGATACTCTCCCTATTTTAAGGCCAACTGATTAGCAATTTAATTCTATTTGTCTTTATCCTTCCTTTGCCATATAATCTGACATATTTACAGACTCTCAGGGTAGAAAGTGGTAGACCTTTATTTTTCAGCAGGATGTCTTCTGTCTACCACAAAATCCCTTTAAGACTCCAGGTTAAACTCATGCTGATTAAGTTAGAATGTATAAGAGTGATAGCCATGTTTCAGTCTTAAAGATCCCCCAAATGATTCCAATGTATTGCAAAGCTCAGGAACCCCTAGGAGAAATGGCCAGTTCCTCATAACAACAACAACAACAACAACAAAATTTGGAACCTGTAAACAACTGGTTCCTCTAATAACAAAGCTCAGCATTAAATATTCTCTAAGAACCTTGTACTCAGGAAAATATGACTGCATTCATAAAAATAATGAATCATTTTAGTGGTATAGGTAATGATGCTATCATTGTTAGATCATTGACAGCGCAGCTTAATACTTTTTAAGTGATGTTCTTTAATGAACCAAATAGGCATGCTTTTCTAGATGCTAAGTTCTTATGGCAGTAAATAAGCTGGCATGCAGGCAAAGATTTTCTTCTGAAAAGAAATGAATAATGAATTGTAGGAACAGTGCTAACTTTTAAATTTTTGGAATTTCTCATTCTTGGTCATGAGTAAAGGTATGAGACATGTTTGGATTAAGAAAAAGAAAAACAACCTTATAATACCACCTTGTTCAATTTTTTGCATTCATCATATATATATATATATATATATATATATATATATATATATATATATATATATATA
>PVKA01010171.1:0-51026 GCA_004027165.1 Ctenomys sociabilis | reverse complement strand
TTTTTTGTCTTATTTTTCATTTACTACCCTTTATAAAAGGGCAGTGTAGTAATAGCTGGTATGTCATGACAAGAAGTACATATTTAGAAGACCAGAATGGCAGGCCTTTGGAGTGTGACCCTTCTGGTACACTTTGTTAAATTCAGTGTAGTTGCTTGGTTCACAGGTATCAGCATATATAGTTAGTCGGGGTGAGAATCTTACCACTTAACTACTGGTTTCAAAAATCTCCTGATGTTTCTCAAGATCATTGTCTTACTCATCTAGTGTGTATAAGTGAATGGTCTTGCCTCTGTCTCAATGTTTCTCCTTGGCCTCTCCTCATTGTCCAATCACATTTTATTTAACGCCCTCAACATGAGGTCAATTCTCTTGATTACTATTACATTGTTACAGAGTGCCGATTGTGTAACTGAAATGAACACAATATGACAGCAGTCTCACTGGGAGAGTCCTAAAGTATAGGTTCTAGGCCAGTAGCCTCAGGCATTCCATAGGGTTTCCATAATGCATTCCTAAGCATTTCCAGAAAGAAGTGCTGAAGGACAGCTTTTTTGTCTTTTCCAAAGCAGTTTTCTCTTCTATACTTCTGGTTATTCCCTTTTAAAAGCATATTAATGAATCACAAGACAAAATTTACATAAAAGATACAAAAGTATAAAAATATAAAAGCTCATTAAATTCTGGGTTTATTTCTTGAACTCTAGAATTCTGCTTTTTTTGACAGTGCAAATCTCTAAACCTCGTTCAGTTGGTGCGCTGAAGAATCTAGGTATAATTTATATCAGCTGTGGCTATGAGCACACCGCAGTGCTTACTCAGGTAATCCAAAATGTATTGTTGGTTCTTAAAGTCCTAAAGAAATGTTAACAAGGTATATGTGCTAATTATTGTTGAAAGCAAGATGTCATAGATCTTTAAGGCTTCTACAATAGAATATCATGAATTAGGTGGCTTACAAACAACAGAAATTTACTTCTCAGTTCTAGAAGCTTGGAAGTCCAAGATCAAAGTGCCAATAGATTCCTAGCAATGACCAACGTTTTGGCTTATAGACAACCATATTTTTACTGTATCCTCATAACAAGAGGTAAGGGTCTCCCTCAAGTCCTATTTTATAAATACACTAATCCCATCCAAGATGGCTCTCTAATGTTCTAACCATCTGCCAAAGGCTTTCACCTCCTAATATAATCACATTTAGAGTTTTAACATATAAAACTTGGGGGACACAGCTGTTCAGACTACAGCATAAAATGTATAACAATATCCATACGTATCTACTGAGTGTACAAAAATCTGAAGAGAAGTGAACTAAATATAAATCATGACATTTCAAAATCCAATAATAAAAGTTAATGTCAGCTTTAGGAAATATTTTTTATAGGTAAATGTGGGATTAATCTTTTAGTATTCACTAACCCATTTTATAGCCTAGAATATACTTTGTTCTATTTCCTGCTTGACATAATTATGACCCAATTTCATTAGTGTGTTTTTCTACTTCTTCTCCTGGCCATACAATACATTCAGGAACATGGAGAGATTGACACTATTTGTACAGTTGAAATATTTATTTAAAAACTAAGTACCCCACATTAATTAATTGTATGTATTTGTGTATTTATTTTATGGTTCTATGTATCAAACTTGGAGCTTCAAACATGGTAGGTAAGCACTCTACCATTGAACTCAGAAAATGATTTTTATTGTTTAAAAACATGTTTTTTAAAAAGTCAAGTATTGAGGATATTGTTAATGCTTTCAAAATAGAAGACAGCTTTTTTTCTTTGTTAGTAAAAACATTAAGACCTCTAACCTTCCAGGTTCGCACCATAATCTCCTAATTAAATAACATATCTTAGAGACAAAATTTTAAGCAAATACCCTGTGGAAAAGCTACACCAAACCTCAGACCTGTATATTTTTCATAGTGGTAATTATTTTTACATTTTTAAGTGCATTTTGGTTATGCACGAATGGGTTTCATTAGGCAGATTTGTTTATGCACAGAACATACTTTAATCATTCCCCTCATTACTCTAAAAGCATATCTTATGAACCCCACAGTTGTTTGATTTATGTTTCTTTTTTTGTGTGTGGGACTGGGGACTGAACTCAGGACCCCGCACTTGCCAGGCTAGGCGCTTTTTCTACTGAGCTATCTCCCAGGCCCTGTAATTCTTAATTAAGAAGAAAGTTAGAGTTCTTTTCTGGGTGTTTTTGTTTATTTGGTACAGGAGATTGAACCCAGGGCAGGAGACTGAACCCAGATCCTTCACACGGAATTGCATTTCAGCCCTTTGTATCTCTTGAGATAGGATCTCACTAAGTTGTGTGGGCTATGCTAACATGCATGATCTTGCCTCAGCCTCCCTCACACCTCCTGCTGAGATGGCAGGTGTGAGCCACACAGCTGGCCAAAGATGTTTTAATTATGGCATCATCTTTTGAAAAGAGTACTTTTCAGGAAAATGCACAAATAAATGCACAAAAACAGCTTTATGTTTAAATGTTGATGTTATTCTTGAGCCAGGTAATTGCCCATCCATTCATTCAACAAACACTTACTAAGTGCCTAATTCTTTTTCTCTGATCTTTATTTAGATATAATTGACAAAAAATATATGTATGTATTGTGCTCAATACATACATAATGTTTGAATATATGTGTACACTGAAATAACTACCATTATCAAGTTAACAGTGCTTACCTCAGATAATTTCCTTTTTGTGGTAAGAATCTTTAAAAGCTACCCTCTTAATGATTCTCAAGTGTGTAACATATGTTTATTAACTATAATTCTCATGTTATATAATACATCTCCTGGGTACCTGGCTTTTAAGGGAATGTTAATGATTTTTTGTGTGTGTTTAAAGCGTTAAACCTACATTTACTGTTAGATCTTCTATTTACATGGAAATTATATTTCACATATTGCTCTCATACTGTCTTGTGATATTTATGGTACAAGGGTTTAGTTACTTTTTTAATTAACATGAAATTAATCCTGTTCCTCCTTTTGAGAAACAGAGTGGCCAGGTGTTCACATTTGGAGACAATAGCTTTGGACAGCTGGGATACAATCACATGGCCCAGTCAACAGGGCCACAACTTGTGAAAGGAATTGATGGCCCAGTTTCACAGATAGATTGTGGAAGGTAATAGGCTTTCATTTTGTCTTATTTTGTGTGGGCAGAAGTATTATATTTTATTTTTTAGATGCAATTAATCTGGATAAGACCCTAAAATATATCACTACTTCTTTTGTAGAGTACTTTTTCCTCAAAATTTACTTGTGTAAATATAGTTTAATTTTTTAGTTTTTCATCTTTATATATTAGACTTTTAATTAATTTCTTTTTTTTTTTTTTTTTTTTTTGGTGGAACTGGGGATTGAACTCGAGCCCTTGTACTGGCCAGGGAAGCACTTATTCTACTGAGCCATCTCCCTGGCCCCAATTAACTTCTTAATAAATTATTAGAATCCTATTGTGTGTAGATCATCATAATAGGAGCTCATGATGGGAGATGGGTTGATAACAGACAATGGTACTTGACTACGTTTGTTAAGATAAAATTAATCTCATACATGTAGAACATGATATATTTGCATATGCACTCAGGCATTTCAAGTATTTGAGTATCTAACACAATGGATTTTTATTTTACTTGTTTATTTATTTATTTATTATGTATTTAGTGCAGTGTTTACAGAGTCTCACCATACAGATTAGGCTTGTAGTGATCCTCCTGTTTTCAGCCTCCCAAGCACTGGGATTACAAGTGTGTGCCACCACACCCAGTCTTAATTGCTGTCTCAGTGTACCCCAGGGTGGGCCAACCTAGCATACCAGGATTGAACCCCAGTCCCTGCATCTGCCTAAGCAGGCACTTTAATTTGCTGAGCTATCTGGTCGGCCCTCCAATGTATTTTTTAAAATGCTTGCATTCAATATAGAAATGATTTAAAACATGGTAAAAGTCTATCAATAATATTATCTTTAAGATTAGCAATGTTAATAGTTACTGTTTAGTCACATCATTTGATGCCCTGTAACACTAACAGTGTGAAAGAAGTTGGGTCCTGCATAAAGATAAATTTGTCATTTTGTGTTAAAAGACATCATCTTTCTCAATAATTAAGAGTACCTGGGTTTTTACTATTATAATATATTTTCTCCTATAGTTACCACACCCTTGCATATATCTATACCACTGGTCAGGTGGTGTCTTTTGGTAGTGGACCAGGTTGCACAAGCAACCCAACTCATCTGGAGACCGCAACAAAGGACTCTGACATTAGCTGCCTGATTTCTGCTGATGGTATGAATGGTCGTGCTAATTTGTGATCCTGTATAAGTTAGAGTCACTGAAGGAGAAATATTATTCAGCTTTCTTTAAAATGAGTCCATAGAATTATGATTCTTCTAGTCCTTTTAATTTCAATGTTTGCATTTTTCTTATGTAATGATTCCTGTAGTAATTGGTAGTTATTTCTAAAAATTAATGTATCATAAGGAGGATCTCAGATTTATCACTTAAATATCAGAACAATATGCTTTTATATATTTAATCAAACTTCTTCTAAAGCATATCAATGCATACTCACTGTGAAAGGCACTAGAAAACTAAACTTTGAATATAAGACATTTAATCTGATCAAAATCTATCTTCTGTGTATAGTTGACTTTTTTAAGAGTATAAGTGGCAAAATAAATGAGTAAAATTGGTTTGGTTATAGGTCTGATTTATTTCTTATAGTTAAAAACTCTAAGATGGATTTCTGAATTTGTTGTAGATCCCAAAGGTATTCAAGTCAAACACATTTTTGCTGGAACGTATGCTAACTTTGTGACAACTCATCAGGTATCTAGTATACTTTCTGATTCTTTGACAAAATTTTTTCCTCTAGTTTTCAGAATAGAATATAAGACAATCATCATTCATATGTATTCATATTTCTTACTAAAATAATAAGGTTCTGTGTTAGAATATTTTGAGAAAATATTGTATAATTCTCACTTCCTCATTTGTCAAACTTCCTAACAGCTATAACCATCAAACTTAAGCATACTGCTTTTGTACTTCTTATTAGTAATAATATTAATGATGGTATGAACAGTAATGACTAATCTTAATTGCAATTATCATGTGTCAGGTACCAATCAAAGTCCTCTAAATGGATCAATATATTTAACATTCATTTTAACTCCGGTAATTAGTTGCCCACTTTAAAGATGAAAATATGAGACGAAGAAAGAACATTTAGTACAGAGAACTACACAGAGAAAAGCTCTGGGGCAGGAATGTGTTTGGTTTGTGTGACAGAAAGGCAGCCAGTGAGAGAGAAGATAGGAAATATGATAGAGAATTATGTGAGAGGGAGCTGGTGCAAGATGATGTTAGTTTGAAATTTCCGTGGAGAGGAGGTCCAGAGACCTAGTTAGATATACAAATGTGAAGCTTAGGCAGGATCTCAGCAGTGAAATATGTGCGTGCAAACTACTCAACTATAGAAGGTGTTTAAAGCCAAGGATCTGAATAATAATTGCTCACTGCAGGTATTTCCAGTGGTAAATGACCTCCCTGAAAACATGCCACTTACAAAAGATCTCCTTCATCCCTCTCTAGAAAGGAAAAGGAAAACCAGAAAGTACATTCCACTCACACTTCATGGATATAAAATGCCCAGGATGTCATAAAGCCTTATAATTTTTAGTCATGCAAGTTTGCCTGGTGTACTGGCTGCTTCACCATCCACTACCAGCCTGTAGGAGGCAAAGCAGTACTTACAGGATGTCCTTCAGGAAGCAACACCCAGAGCACCCTGAATCACGATTGGTATAAAACTCCAGTAAACACATTTTGGGTTAAAAAGGTCAGGCATGATGACACACACTTGTAGCCCCAGATACTGGGGAAGATGAAGCAGGAGCCTTGCTTGTGTTCAGGATTTTGAGATGAACCTAGGAAATACAGTGATATCACCACTGAAAAGAAAAAAATAAAACAGAGTCACCCAGAGAGTGACAGAAAAGCAGAAAAGGTACAAAATCAAGCCATGAGAGACTTCTCTATTAAACATCAAACAGTAGAGAAAGAGTAAGAAAAGGAGGTGGAGAAAGAACAGTTTCTCAAGTAGAGGTAAACAAGGAGAATGTGACTTGATTAGCCAAGAGGAGCAGTTTCTAGGAGGAAGTGATGAGCACTGTCAAACCGCTGTAAGAGGTCAAGTAGGAAGGAACACCGAAAGTTATTTTTGCCTTATTTTAGTGCAGAGAGAAGGAAGTGGAAACAAGAACTGTGGCAACTCTGAGAAGTGCTGAAGTGAAGGGAAGACAAGAATCACAGCAGAGTTTCACAGGATGCATGAGAATGAGTGAAGAATCTCAGAAGCAGTGTCACAAAGTAGGAGAGAAGAAGCAGGGTTCCATGCAGAATTGAGGGGTTTCAGCAAAAATAGTCATTCCATTCTAATAAAGAATTGTGCAGAGGAGGGAAGGTCAACGGCAAGAGGGTAGATAACTCTTACCTGATTGCATCAATTATCTGAATGATGAATGAGGCAAAGTTCCCGTTTAAGCATGAGAGAAGCAGGATGAGATCTAGGAGAAAAAAAAAGAAAGTGTGCAATAGTTTTCTCCAAGAATGAGAAAGTAGATGTCCTGGGAAATGACTAAATGGTGTCACATGTCTATTTGAAATCTGTGGTCAAGCTTAGAAAGTGAAATCAGTCAGCAGAGTAATGTTATACTATTGGATGCCATGTTCAAGCTATTAAGAGTTTTCACTGTAGATAAAATTGTTTTAACTATAGACTATTGTAGCTAAATATAATAGCAAATGGAAAAGAGTTACAGAAGTGCTTGTAGTGCTGAAATAGAAGCCAACCTGGACCAATGGGTTGGAGGTCCCAGTGCATCAAAGAATTTTGGACTGGACATTTCATTCTAAGAGAAATGAATCAGGAAGAATCATGATGTCCAGAGGGGAGAATATTTCCAATAGAAATTTCAAAGATGGAATAATTATTGACAGTGATGTAGTTCAGCTTATCATTTATAAGGAAGATTTCAATCAAGGGTGATTTTGTGCCCTGGGAATCATTTGGCAGGGTCTGGAGATAGTTTAGGCTGCCCTGAGTGGAGGTGGTTTGAGAGTGCTTGCTACTAGCTTCTAGTGAGGAGAGGCTGGTGATACCATTAAATAGCCTATGGAGCACAGAACAGCCCCTCATAACAAAGACTTATCCATCCCCCAAATGTCATTTGCCTCTATTCAAAGCACCTCTTTCAGGCACAGGTGGCTGCAGCAGAAAAGAAGAGGAACAGAGAGATTAAGAACTGAGTCTGTGGTGGAACACAATTTGTGTTCACCAATTCTGACACTGCCAAGCATGAGTACAGGATCAGTGAGGATAGGTTTGGTAGTGGTGAGGAAGCTTTCAGTAAAAGAAGGGGAGGCAAATGGCATAGTCTGATGTCATAAATTTGCAAGGAGCTGGGGATTTTTAAAAAGAAAATTAAGAAGTGGTATATAAGTACAAAAGGAAAATGTCAGTGTCCTAAGATTCCTGGGGTTTAGGAGGAACTACTGGAGTCACTCAGGACTCAGATAAAGAAGCCAAAGGGGGGAGCTGGGCTGGAACTCTGTGGTGTGCCTTTGCTGTGTGCTTGGCACAATGTTCTGGATTCAATTCCCAGCCACCTCCCCACACCCCCACAAAAAGCTGAATAAACTTAAAGAACCATGGTTACATATCATTTCCAGCAGGTTTTTGAGCATTAAGCAAAAGTGATGCCGAATTTCATGATTCATAACAGGTTCAGTAGAGAAGTAAGTATAATTTATATAATTTGTAGCAGAACATTAATATCTTTGAAAGACTATATTAATGGCAAGTGCTTTTTCCCAGTGATTTTTGACACTTTCCTTGATGCTACTGGGTCTTAAGTATCATATAGAGTTATGTTTCTTAGAGTATGGGCCCCATACCACCTGCTTCAGCATGCAGTTTTTTCCTGCACACTGAGGATTGAACTCAGGCCATCGTACCTGCTAGGCTAGCACTGTGCCACTGAGCTACAATTCCAGCTCTACTATGACAAATGTTATTTTTCTTAGTATATGTTTGTAATATATAATAATTGCGTTCATTCTGAGAAAGCTGTACACATATAAATTATATCTTGGTCCTTTTTTGGGAGATAGGGTTTCACTGTGCAGTTAGGCTGGCCTTGAACTAACTTTGTAGCCCAAACTGATCCTCTGGCCTTGACTCCCAAGTGCTGGGACTACAGGCATGCACCAACACAGCTGGCTTCATCTGAGTCATTCTTTATCTTTTCCTTCACTACTCTACTTTCTCCTCCTTCATCTTTAAAAGTTCACCTCTCTGATTCCTATCATCTCTCCTTTGCTTTGTTCTTTATTTATATTTTGAGTTTCTTACTCACACGGGGACTGGGAAGGGTCTGCAGGGGACTGGCAGGCACAGCAGAGCGGAAGGTCTCAGACACACACACACACACACACACACACACATGCTGGGCCTGGGCTGGGGCTAGAGGGATCCTGCAGGCACAGTGGAGCAGAAGATCTTCCACTCACACTCCAGAGCTGGGCTGGGTCTGGAGGGCCACCATGCCTAGACTCCATCCATGGCTCAGCATGCTCCCTGGGCAGGGCCAGTGCAGCATGCAGCACCAGGGATCGTACCCTGGTCCCTGTACTTGCCAAAGCAAGTGCTTGGTCTGCTGAGCTATCTCATCACATCTATTTTTATTAAGGAGATTGGCCTAAAGTATTTTAGTTTGGTTTGGTTTTGAGTCTTTGGTTTTGGTATGAGGGTAGTGCAGGTTTCAAGGAATGAATTTGGCAGTATTTCTTTCTCTTTCAATTTCATGTTTGAGAAGTATGACATTACTTCTCTGAAGTTCTGGTAAAATTCAGTGATGAATCCATCAAGTTCTTGACTTTGTTGACATAGTATGTATTACTAACTCAATTTCATTGCCCATTATCAGTCTATTCTAGGTTTTTATATCATTTTGTTTCAATTTTGGTAAGTCACATATATCTAGAAATTTATCCATTTCCTCTAGATTTTATAATTTCTGGAAATATAAGTTGTTGTTCTTTTTTGTATTCAGGGTATTCAGGGTCTCACTACTAGATCAGACTCATAGTGACCTGTCTGTTTACAGCCTCCCAAGAGCTGGGATTACAGACATGTGCCACCTTGCCCAGTCTCAATTGCCATCTAAGCATGCCCTGGGGGCAGGGCTGGCACAGCTGAAATATAAGTTTTCAAAATAGTTTCTTATCATATATTGTGTCCATTGTCCATTGTGTCCATGGACAATTTCTAATTACATAGATATGGGTCTTTATTTCCTTCTTTTCATATGGGTCTTCTTTCTTTTAGTTTGGCTAAGGGTCTATCCACTTTATTGATCTTTTTGAAAAACTAGCTCTTTGGGACCGGGGAGATGGCTCAGTGAAATAAGTGCTTCCCTAGCAAGTGCAAGGGCCTGAGTTCAATCCCAGTTCTGGAAAGAAAGAAAGAAAGAAAGAAAGAAAGAAAGAAAGAAAGAAAGAAAGAAAGAAAGAAAGAAAGAAAGAAAGAAAGAGAGAGAAAGGAAAAACTAGCTCTTTGATTTATTCATCATTTTTATTATTTTTTATAATTAATTTGCTAATTTCCACTCTGATCTTTATAATTTCTTTCCTTCTACAAGTCTTGGATTTATACTGCATTTGTTTTCCTAGGATCTTGAAATTCTTGATCTCTACCCTTAGCTCATAGAATCAGAAACTGTTGAGGAAAGGCTCAGAAGTCTGCTTTAAAAGGCCAACAAAATCACATCAGATGATTCTAATGTACACTGAAGTTTGAGAATCACAATACAAAAGTGAAAATCTGTGGATGACTAAAGGGAACACAGAACTAATTACTGAGTACCTGCTACACGTTTTTTCCCTTACAAGTTTTGAATAACTCATGCCACCTAATCTTTAATTTTTATTTTATTTTATGGAACAAAGTAAAACAAAATTTCTAGCAATACAATAGAATAACAATAGTTAATATACTATATGTTGCTATCTTTAAAGTAGTTATTCAGAAAACAGGATGTGGGCATAAAAAAATTCTCCCAAGTTATATAAGCACAAACCTTTCTTTTCAAGTGAAACTAGTCATGTATCTATCTTGTATTTTTTTTCCTTTTCCCTTCCTTTCCCCTTCCTCCCATCCTAGCTCCTTTTTCTTTTGAACAATTTCTTCTTGTTCCACAATATCTATTGTATGTTTTTATGCCATCTAATCTAAGCAAAAGCCCAGCAAGATATTGTTATTCCATTTTTTTGATATCTATAACATAAAATTTGCCATTTTAAACCATTTTTATGTATTATTTGGCAGAATTAGTTGCATTCTCAAGGTTATAAAACTACCATCAGTCTTCAAAACTTTTTTATCACCCCAAGCAGAAACTTTTTTAATTATTAAATAGTTCTTCATTCCCCTCTTCCCTCAGCCTTAAAGAACTTCTACTTTCTGTTTTTATAAATTTGGATTTTCAATAAATTTGTAATTTTTTTTAGACAGGGTATTACTATGTAGTTCAGGCTGGCTTGAACTCACTACATAGCCCAGGCTGGCCTTGAACTCATGGGGCTCCTCATCTGTCAGCCTCCAGAGGGCTGGAATCACAGGCATGTGCCACCAGGCCCCGCTGTTTCTATAGATTTAGCTGTAATATTCTAGACATGTCATATAAATGGAATCATAAAATATTTGTCTTTTAATGTCTTACTTCACTCCTGTTTTAAAAGTTCATTGATATTATAGCAGGTGTTAGAATATTATTCCTTTTTTAGTGAGCAACTTATTTTTTCAATTTTTTATTGTATGATTGGAATATATAATCATCACATTGGCCATAGTGAGTTGGTGTATGTATGTAACACATATTAATTAATTGTTGAGGCTGACTACATTCCATTGCATACATATACCCCACTTCTTAGGTCCATTCATTTATTGATAGACAATTGCTTCATCTTTTGACTGCTGTAAGCAGTACCATAAGTAATACTGATTTACAAGTATCTGAGTTCCTATTTCCTATTTTATGTTATCTCTTTTTTCTTAAATGATGAAAGTAAGGATTATAGTAGGAAAAGATATATAATAGCCACTCAAGGCTGATGCCAAGGCTGAAGCTCCACCTACCAAACACTTGCCTGAGAGGGCGGAGCTTGTCTACCAGCAGTGCCAGATGCTTCACTGCCTTGCTTTTTACTCCACCCATCTCTTTGTTTTCTGCTCATTCTTGCTTTCTTCTTCCTTGAAGGGTACTTGTTCCACACAGATTTCCAGGAAAACCCTGCCAGAGATAAGCCGAATTCGTGAGTCTCTGGCAAAAACATGGACAACAAAAACAAGAGGTCAACGGGAAACAGCCAATAGGTGACCCTGTCTAATAAATTATAAACTTTTTTATATTTCTGAAGCACTTGTCATTTTGTCCTAGATCTAAGAAAAGGGTTGGCTTGTTGTGGAGACATTTGCATTTTTGACCATGGTTCTCTTCCACCACCTGTTACTGTAGTCATCCTTTATTTATTCATAATTAATATAAGAAATATATTGATAATGTACAACATTCTAGCACCTCACTCAGTGAGTGAGATGGAGGACTGGTTCCACCACGTCCACAAAGCTTCCAATAAACTGGCCTATTTTCACCTCATATTTTACTCTCTGTAGTTCTGAGTTTTGGTTTTCAGAATGGTGAATTTTATTTTAATCTAAATAATTCATGCAAATCAATAATAAAAGGTTTTGATGAAATTTAGCAATATATACAAAGTACTAACCCAGAATTTAGGAGAGTTTTAAAATATTTCATTAATAGTGATTCCTTGGCATTAATTACTTATTTTAAAATAAGATAAAAGGAAGCATGCTTTAGTATATGTAACATAACCCTTATTACTTTTGCAGTGAAATTAGAATGATATTTTCTTCTCCTGCTTGTCTGACTGCAAGCTTTTTGAAGCAAAGGTAATTTTATGATATTTATTTAAAACATGAGGCAATAATTAAGTGAAAAATTTTGAGTCAGTTAATATGTAAATTTTGTTATCAATGCACAGAGTTCAATGTAAGGAACTCCATAGGTTGCTACAGAATTCCCCCACTTGATTATTTAATTACTCGATCATTATAAATTTTAACTCAATTAATGTTGTCTACCTTCATACTATCTTCTTCCACTAGGTGAATGGAAGAAGTGGTGCTTTTCTCAGAATACTTATATATACACACGATCAACTATATCTAATATGGCTTTAGTACTTAGAAACCAAGAATTCACTTAATAGCTCATATTGTTTGGGGTCAATAAGGAAAACAGGTCTTAATTATTTTGTTTTTACATATTGCTATAGATAAATACCTAATTTTTCTCCTACTTGGTTTAACACAATGAAATCAGTACCATTGGCTTAAACAGTTCCTTGAGCATTCAGTATTTGGATTTCTGCTCCTTCAAGCTCTCCTATGTGGTAGCTGGGTGTATGAGGGAGGAGCAGGTGCCCTAGGAGTGTCAAGGGGCCTTAGGCTGCTCTCTGCCTGCCCTGGAGGCAGATCCCTGAAGGATCAGCCTGTAACCAGTGTGAGGCAGTGTGGCTCTTCAGTTGGTCGCAATCTGCTCTTCCCTTGCACTTCGGCTTCAAGTTGGCCTGATAGTTCAGAAAATGGTTGTACAAAAGTTTCATACCCCCCACCCCCGGCTTCTAGATGGTGCTTACTTAAGCCTATTGTTTGTCCCTACACAGCCCCAACAGTCCCACTGGTTCTTTACCCAGCTACATTGTAAGTCACCTTAAGAGCTAGAATGTGCTGCTCCTGAGTGACCTCATCTGGGAACTAGAGAACCCAAAAAGGTCCAATGCTGTGTCCTCCTGCTGCAGCTCATGATATGGGTTTTTATTTTTTTCTGGAATCCTAAAAGCAGCCCTGTTCCATCCCAGCCAAAGGCAGAAAAGAAATGCCTCCCCTTTTTTCTCCATCTTTTTTCTGTATTTGTCAGCACAAAATATACAGAACTAGAATTTACTACCCTAGTTCAGAGATCCAAAATTTGTCCTGCTATTTCTTCAAAAATTAAATTTTTTACGTAAAAAAATCTAAAAACATCATGCTTTTGTGATTTCTTCAGACTTCAATCTCTTACAAAGGCATCATATACAAATAACTTTAATAAAACTTGTGTGCTTTTCTTTTGTTTATGTCTTATATATAATACATTAAAATAATGACCCATGAATTTTAGAAATACCATTTTCTGTTTGTTCATATGGTCTTTTGCATTTCTTGTATTCAAAGAGAAACTGAAGAAACAATTTCCATTGATGTGGATTTACAGATGGCAAGACATACCTTCAAAACGTTAATGGAAAAGGAATGGATTTCTATCATGGTAATCACCAGTACTCACTTGAGAAATAGAACAATAGCATTTCTTTTTTAAAAAAATTAAAGACAACATAAAATATTAAAAAAATTAGAAACAAGATAGAATTTCACTAAACAAAATAATAAGAATCCAAGAATTGTTGTTTTGCATATTTCATCTTCAAATTAGTGTAAGGGACTTGCAGATTAGCTCAGTTGTTTAAGCATCTGCTGGGGCAAACCCAGTTGGCACAGGGGACCACAGTTCTATTCCTTTGATCCCCAGCTCCCCATGCCTTACCAGGTAGCCTAAGCCAGCCAAAAAAGATTAGTGTAGATCACCAGATATATGCAAAATTGGTACATACAAAAGTATAAGAAATTAAAAAGAAAATACACTTTAAGCATTAACTCCTTTCAGTAGCCCAGCAGAAATCAGAAGTACAATTATCCAAGCTATTATATATACATATATATATATATATCTTTTTTTTCTTTTGCCCTTTTCTTCATCCCAATTGTTTCTTCCCTTTGAACAGATTCCTTCCCTTTCATAGTATTTATTATACCTTTCAGGTTTTATTTACTCTTTCAGGTTCTTACACTAACATGTTTGTATATGGGAGTCTGATTTATTTCACTTACCACTATCCTCTGTAGTTGTATCGATTTACCTATAACAGCCTCCGGTTTATCTTCTTTTTAGTGCTGATTAATAGTCCATTGTGTAAGAATGCATCTTTTTTATGCATTCCTCAGCTGATGGGCCTTTGGGGTTGCTTCCAAGATTAGCTAAGACAATATGAATTGCTATAAACGGGTGCACATAAATTGCTGTGGTTTGATGTTTTCAGCTCACAATGAAAGAGGCTGATGAGGAGAACACAGGACATTGTCTCTACCATGTGAGATTTTCAGTCAGACCAATCTGAGTGCAAGTCCCAGTGTCACAGTTGCAATGTGTCACTAATTGAATGGTTTCTTTGTTCTACCCTTTTACAACTCAGTCTCTCCTTCCTCCTCTATAAAACAATGTTTTCAAATAAAAAGGGTAAGGAAAACCTGCCATATGTAATTATGAGTAAGATTAAATGAAGTTATTTAAATGATATCAATCTGACATATAATGAGTATTCAACGGGTATGCAAATATACAGACTGCCAGACAGATTATTCCCACTAGTATGTTTTTATATGCATTCTACTTTGCAAATTTACTTCTATAAATAAACTATAAAAATACAAATCTATTTTTTAAATTTTTTATTTTTATCTGTGAAACCATGTGTATGCAGTGCAATGTGCTATATATACTTTATCATACTAATTTTTAAATTGACAGAATAATTTTAAATTTATACTCTCTATATATTCTAGAATAGATAAAGTAGCTAATGAAAAGTTGTATTAACTCATATAGTTCTCTTTAGAGTGACAAGTATGAACAATTATTTTTTCTTTTCTTTTTTTTAACTTTTATTTTTTATAAATGTTATTAAGAAATAACAATGAGACAGTTTCAAAACAGGTTAGTAGAGAAGTTTCAATAATTAATACATTACATACTATTTGTACCATTAGTACAAATCTTTTCTTCTCATTGAATTAAGAGATAGTATCTGTATATCTATCCTATTTTGTATATACAGATACAAAATGGTCCTTCATTTGTATCCCATTTTTTTGTTTAGTTTTGTCAGACATGGCTATTCCATTTCCATTTAAATATTGTAAGTGTGTGAATTTAGCAAAATAACCCAATATAGTCCAGTAGTCCATAATAGTAGTGGGTTATCCACAGAACTGGCAATGTCAGAAGTTGCTGACTTGAACCTTTCACAGCTCAGCATATTAATATGGCTTTACTTTTTATACCTCACTTTTATACTTTTCTGCTGGATGGTTAAGACCAAGATAAAGCAAGACCTATATAATAAGAAATGTAACTTTTGTATCTGCCAAGGTCAGTCAAATCCCCTGAATTTACCCTGAAACCCTGTACTACAGTTTGTAGATCCTTTGTCAGTGTCAGCCATGTGGATGAGTCATGGCCATTGCTTACCCATTTGCTCTCTGTGAAAGCCTGAGAGAATGTTTTCTCTCCATGTGACTCTTTTTTTTTTTTTTTTAATGTATTTGGTATAGAGTCTCACTAAGCAGCTCAGACTCATAGTGATCCTCCTTTTCTCAGCCTCCCCAGCAGTGGGATTACAGGCATGCACAACCAGGCCTGGTCTCAGTGGCTGGCTCAGTGCCCCTGGAGGGCGGGGCTAGGGCAGCATGTGGTGCAGGGGATTGAACCCCCATCTCTGTGCTTACCTAAGCAGGTGTGTAGTCCATTGAGCTATCTTGCTGGCCTGCTACAAAGCTCTTTTGACCTGAAAATTTTTTACTGATAAAACATAAAAGAAGAAATGGATTTTGTATGGGGAAAGGGTGATAGCTCTCTTGCCAGAAAAAGGAATGTTGATATGACCTATATACAATTTTGTCTACTGATTTTCTTCTTTTTCCTTTTTTTTTTTAAGCTGGCTCAACCTGCTCTGGGGGTGGGGCTGGCAAGCATGTGGAGCCAGGAATCTAACTGCTTGCCTAAACAGGTGCTTTACACCACTAAGCTATCTCACCAGCCCCTCTTTTTCTATTTTTTTTGTTGTTGTTGTTTTGAGATATAGTGTTTTATATTGCTGGACTGGTCTTGGCTTTATGGGCTCAAACAATCTTCCTGCCTCATCTCCTTAGAAGCTGGGAGTAGAGGCACATACCACTGTGGCCAGGTATTCTATTGCTTTTGTGGTGGGCTTATAATTGTTTTGAAAGTGCCCCACAAGTATGTTTGTGCACATGTGATTTTATTTCATTCATGCATCCTGATTTAAGTGGTGAGGATGGCTCTCCCCAGTGCTACCTTAGAGCCATTTCGGATATGAAGGATGATGGGTTTCAAAAATAAGTTTCAGAAAAACTAAATGATTATTCCAGTTGTAACACAGTGGAATGAAATTCCTGGTCTCATAACTTGCTTCTCACAATACTCTGCAGCTAATACAGCCTGTGCCTTTTCCCTTATCCTGTTTCAACCCCAGGTAACTGAATGTCTGCAGGATAATCTACTTGCAGCTCTCCCATGGCATTCTGTACACCAAGAAGCTCTAGCAGTTTTCCTCCTATTACCAGAGTGTCCTGTGATGCATGATTCTAAGAACTGCAGGAGCCTGGTGATTCCATTTGCACAAGCTATTCATAAAATGAATGAAAAATCTTTAGAAGTCCTGAGTAAGTTTTATATTACCTTATCTGCATAATCAGTAGTCACTGACTGAAATAGAAGTTATAGCAAATTTTAACAAAATACATGTTTCAGTACCTGGTATATGAATTATTAAAAAAACTCAACCTAAATCTATTATAACTATTAGTCTTATCATGCAAAGTAAGTGTGGCTTTTAGAGCCTAAAAAGGGTTTTTTTTTTTAGATTAGTTCTCATTCTGTTGCCCAAGCTGCTCTGAGACTTAGATTCAAGAGCCCCTTTACCTTTGACTCCCAAGAAGCTGAAATTACTGCATGCCACCACACCTGTGGTTTAACATCAGAGCATGATACAATATGCAGCCAAGATAAATCCATATTTTAAAACTTTTTGCTACATTGTTTTGAAACTTTAAATGTGTTCACCACAGGTGATAAAAACCAAATGCTAAACTTTGTTCTTCTTTATTTTATTCTGTATTATAGAAAATTCTTATGCTAAGCTAATGTTGACTATCTGAAGTCTAAATGTACAATGGATATATACAGTGAAATATAAGCTTCTCTAATTCCCCTCCTAGAACACAGCTACAGTTTCTAGTTTCTTGTGTAACTTTTAAAAGATATTCCATGTATTATTCTTTCTTTATGCTTTTATTTTATTTTTTAAGACAGTCAGGCATGGACCTCACTATGTGTCTCAGACTGACCTTCAGCATGCTGTCCTCCATCTTCACCATCAGAACGTTGAAACAACAGTTATGAACTACCACAGATGGCCTTTCTTTCTTTCTTTCTTTCTTTCTTTCTTTCTTTCTTTCTTTCTTTCTTTCTTTCTTTCATTTGGTATAGTATCTGGCTACACAGCTCAGACTCACAGTGATCCTCCTGTCTCTGCCTACCCAGCACTGGAATGACAGGCATGTACCATCATGCCTGGTTTCAGTAACTAACCCTTCATTAATAATAGTAATTAAAAATAAGTTTTTCCTTGGGCTATTTTAAAAATGTTTTAAAACATTTAAATACACATGTATAGTATGTAATGATTAGATCACAGCAATTGGCATATTAATCAGCTTATTTATCATTTCTTTGTATTTAGAATATCCAAAGTCCTCTCTACTAGTTATTGTGAGATATTTAATTAATCATCATTATACATCACTCTCCTGTCATGCTTCTGAGCACTAGAAGTTATTCTTGTGCCGCTGCAGCTCTGCACCACTGAGCCGTCCTCTCTCCAGCCCCACTTTACTTCTCTGAGCTCATCTTTTAGCTGCCTCATGGGTGTGAGGACATGCCATGTGTGTCTCTCTGTGCCTGACTTATTTCCCTTAACACAAAGCCCTCAAGTTTCACCCATACTTCTGCAAATGACAGAATTTCATTCTTCTCCACTATAATTTTTATTAGTTCATCTTTGAACCATGTGAAGTTTATCTTGGTTAAATGTTATGTTTTACACACCAGTTTCCAATTGTCAGTATACATTTATTAAATGATATGCTTTATTTTCATGTATATGCAGTTGCAGCTTTGTATATGCTAAAGTCTCATGTGTATTTGGGTCCATTTAAGGAATCTCTGCTGTATTGAGCTGCTTAACATACATCTGGTGGTGTTGTTTTAATTACATTAGTGTGGTAATTCACTTTATCAAAGATAAGGTGAATTTCCAAGTATTGTCTTCTGAAGATAAAATTTCATGTTGCAATCTTAGTAACATTAAAATATACTATTTTTAAAAGTGTCTATCTCCATATGAACTATTGATAAAATCTAAAAACTTGTTTTCAGATTTTAGTTTTAAGATGAAAAATCTCCTTGAAAATATTTTGTAAGTGCATGTGTGTACACCCAGGTAGTTATATTTTCTGATTGTATACGTACTGTAGAAATTTTTCAGTTTGAAAATTGAAGTCCGTAAATTAAGCATAAACATGAAACATCAAAGAATTTCTTCAAATGCTGAATTTGAGCTTTTAGTCCTAATAATAGTTTTTTTCTTTTCTTCTTCTTCTTCTTTTTTTTTTTTGTTTTTTTTTTGTTTTTTTTGTTAGTGCATGGTCTACAGGGTCTCACTATGCATAGATTGTACTTGTACTGATCCACCTGTGTTCAGTCTCCCAAGAGGTACGATTACAGGCGCTCGCGCCACCACGCCCAGTCTCCATCACCCTCCCCGTGTGCCTCTGGGAGTTGGACCTGCACGGCATGCTGGGATTGAACCCTCGCCCCTGTGCTTGCCTAAGCAGGCGCGTTAGTCTACCGAGCTGTCTGGCTGGCCCTAGTCCTAATACTTAGAGAAAAAAATCTTTTCCACATATCTATAGGTAATAAATATGTCCAAGATGATAGAATTATAGATATGTTATCAGCAATGGTATATATGATTCTCGTGCTAAAGAACCTGATTAAAACCATGGGGATTGAAGGTTTGAAAAGAGGACTGCATTTTTCACAGTTGATTTTATACCCCTCAGAAAAGTGCTGGAAATCTTTGGAAGCATCTTCTCTGAACACATTGGTCCAGATGCTTAAAACAGCCATTGTCTTTGAACTTTATAATGAAGACTGTCTGCATATCAATAATTTCAGGTCTCTGCTACAAATGATGAAAAAAGTACATAAGGTAAAATTTCATTTAAAGAATGTAAGCATCAGTTTATTAAATCACAATCCATTAGATCTCAGCCTGTTGGGATCATTTTCTCTTTCCTTTTTTCTTTTTCTTCCCTTTTAGTCCTCATTCTGTATTGAACACAGGGCCTTCACCCTGAACTACATCCCAATCCTTTTTAAAATTTTTTAAATTTGAGACTTGGTCTGCCAAAGTTACTAAATTGCTCAAGTCGAACTCAAGCTCATGTCTTCCTTTCTTAGCCTTCCAGAATATGGGACTGCTGGCATGTGCCACCATACCAATTCATTGGAATCTTAGGTAGTATTTATCATGAGAGATCAAATATTTTTTAAAGTACAGAGATCCTTACTACTCATTATAAATTTGCTCCAGGATGAAAACTAGCAGTTATACAACCTATACCATGGTCATTTCAGAATGCATATTGAAGCAAATTTTGTATCTTTACGTAGTCAATCCTTAATAGCTCCCAAACTCCAGTATCCCCCTTCCTATATCAGTCCTAGGAACCCACTAATCTACTTTTTATTTCTATTATTTTGGACATTTAATGTAAATGGAACCACATGTCATGTGATCTTTGCTGTCTGTTTTCTTTCTCCTACATAGAGTTCACCAAGTTAATCCTTTTACATTAGTATGTAAATTTCTGGATACACAGATGTTTTCATTTCTCCTGGCCAAAGTGGAATTGCTTTTAGAATTTCACTCTCTAACTATATACAAGGCATGGTATCAAAACAACTTTAAAATTTTTTTTTGTCTAGGACAGGAGCAATCTTTACTCACAAAGACACCTGTGACAGGCCTCAGAGGTCTAGGGGGGGTGGAGCTGGGGTAGCCCTGGAGGAGACCTCTGAGTCCACATCCCAGGAGAGTTCAGTAGCCTCTGCTTCCCAAGGATCTGCCCTGGCAACTGTGAAGTGGTTTTTCCAATCACTACAGACCTTGTACAGCTAGCTACTATGACCTCTTTTGTTGCCTGTTTTTGCCTCTCCTGCTAGGACACAGCCTCTTCCTTGAAAGTTTGCCCATGACTTATTCTACCTCCACAATTGCTTTGATATTGAAAAACCAACCGCAATGATTCTTACCTTCATTTACTATGCATAACAAAACTATATGCCAAATTCACATTTTTTAATTCATGCAAGAATACTGAATTTTCTGAAAGTATCATCTATTTTTAGTGTACTTTTTATTTTTAAGACCAAGAGGAGAAATAGCGTGGCAGTCTAAGTGCCTGCCTGGCAAGTGCAAAGACCTGGTTTTGATACCTGGTACCACATGTTCGGGGCCTTCCATGCTGGCCACAGAAACTGGGCATGGTGGTGCACACCTGTAATCCTAGTGCTCAGGAGGCTAAGAGGATCACTATGAGTCCACACTGTAGCAAAACCCTGCACCAAATAAATAATTAAAAAAAAAAAAAAAACGGGCTGGGGAGATAGCTCAGTGGAGTAAGTGCTTGCCTGACAAGTGCAAGGTCCTGAGTTCAATCCCTGGTACCACAAAAAAATAAAGTTAAAAAGAATTAAAACAGATTCCAGTAAACCTGAACTCTAGAAATTAGTTTCCTAACCTCATTAATGACAACTTATATTTCGCCTATATTTCTTTATTACTATTGGAGAAACTATAGTTTTTAGAGAACTGTACTTCATTACTGAAAACATATTTGGTATATACATATAACTGTATTTAATCAACTACGTAATTATTAACAATAAATGTAATTCCAGGTTATATTCTTTTTAAGGTAAACAAAGCTATCTGTCAGTTACCAGAAAATATTTTCAACATAAATGAGCTCTCTGATATCTTTGACTTTACTGCAGATAGAGTAAGACTGATCATGCGAGAGTTAAAACTGGTAAGAATAATACATTCATTTACCAGAATGTTCATACCATAAAGAACATTGATGGTTGTGTGGATATTCCTTTGATAAATTAAAACTTGAAAATGTCCTCATTACAATGTTGAATTTGCTAAATGAGATCACTGAAAGCTTAACATATCTCTCACTTCACAACAAAATATGTTTTGTTAGAAATTTGTTTTGGGCCAGCCAAATAGCTCAGCGGATTAAAGCACCTGCAAGCAGGCACAAGGGCAGGAGGTTCGATCCTCAGGCCTGCCATGCAGGCCCCGCCCCAGGGCATGCTGAGATGGCCCAAACCTGTAATCTCTTGGGAAGCTGTAAACAGGCAGATCACTATGAGTTTGATCTGAACACTCTGTAGACCCTTCCCTAAAATACAAAAAAGAAGAAAAAAGAAATTTGTTTTTAAGTAACTTCAGTTCCTTAAAAGCAAATTCCAAAAGCCATAGCATTAAATAACTTAAAGTGATAGGTAAAAGAATGGAGTTTTTCTCTTAATTACAAAATTTTTATCTGCATTTATATTGTAGGTATCTGAAAATATGAACTGTCTTGTTTTCAGTGATTTCCCATTTATCTTTAATTTGGAATCTAAAATTAAATTATTACGTGCTGATTCATACATAAAAGTATGGGTATGTATACCAAATTAGTTTGATTGGCGTTGCTATCACAGCACCCTTACAGGTATGTACTTCATAAAGAGATTCCATCTGACCAAGTATTTTCCCAAAGAATTAAAAGCACTATAACACAGTGACATATGCACACTCATGTTCATTGCATCATACTTTGTCACAGCTAAATCTTGGAAACAAGCCATATGAACTGATAAGTAGATTTTAAAAGATGTGCTTTTTTATATAGTGTACTACTTAGCCATAAAAATGTTAAAAGCATGAGATATTTATAGCCAAATAGATGAACCTTGAGACCATACTCTTAAAGTAAAATAGATCAGACACACATGTGTAAATATCTCATTGTCTCTCTGATGTGAAAAACTGAAAGTGTAACAAGAACTAAAATGTGTAGTAAGCATTGTGAAATAAGAAGAAATTGTTCAAAAGGCAAAAGAATTAAAGAAGCAGGGTAGAGTCAAGAAAATAAATTTATGAGAAAAGGAGGATAAAATGGAGACAAAGCTTTTGTAAATAAGGAGGGCAAGAGGGGCTACAGGGAGGGAAGGATAATGACAAAAAAAATAATCAAGATATACCACCTATGGGTACAAATCCTCCATGATGAATGTGATATATATATATACAATAATTGTACTTAATAAAAAAGACTAATATTAAAAGCATATGTTAGCCGGGCATGGTGGCGCATGCCTGTAATCCCAGCACTTGGGAGGCTAACGCAGGAGGATTGTTGTGAGTTCGAGACCAGCCTGAGCTACAAAGTGAGCTTAAGGCCAGCCTGAAGTGCATAGTGAGACCCTGTCTCAAAAAGACAAAAAAAAAAAAAAAACCCAAAAAGACAAAAAAAAAAAAAGCATGTGTTAGCATGCTAAATACCAATGTTGCCTTTCAGTATCATGTATGTGATCTGAGATGCTTTTAATTACTTCACTCTTCATCTGTACCTAATTTGTGGGTTCTGTAATTTTTATAGTCCAACAATTGTTTATCTTCCATTTTATAGCTAAATTGTCCCTTTTTAATTATAATGGGAGTGGTCCCTTGGTTTACAAGCTCAGTTCTCCCCACAATTCTGATTGCAAACTGAACTGGATGAGAACTGAATAAAATGTCCTCATAAAGCTAGCACTGATTCTATCCATTAAATTTGACTATCCAACTAGGTTCACGATAAAAGTCATGGAAAGAATGAAGTGTGTGAACCAAGGTATCATATAAGGCAATGACAGGATTAAGTGGATGCTACACAAAATATATCTTATAAGACATTTTTAAAAAATCCCAAGGATACCTACCAGCAAAAAGAAGCCAACGAAAGTATTTATTTTCCTAGGCAACAGAAGCAAGCATAAACCTGCAAGCATTGGCGACAAGAAAATTTGAGTTACCTAAACTAATTCTGAGAATCAAGCGAAGTCACCTGGTTGAAGATGCCCTACGTCAGTTAAGCCAAGTTGAAAACAAAGACCTTGGGAAAGAATTAGTGGTACAGTAAAGTATCTCATTGAATATTTTTACTGTTATGGGATGTAATATTCCTCTAAAATAATGTCTTTTAAAATCCTGCATGCTGTAGTCCCAGCATTCTGAGGGGCTAAGGCATCAGGATGGCAAGTTGGAGTCCAGCCTGGGCAAAGTGGAGACTTACTCGGACTCTGGGTTGAATCCCTAGGATTCCCCCTTCCCACCCCCACCCCCTTGCCCATAGTCTGCATTTGCTACTATGCTTATTAGTCTTCTGGTTTCCAGAACTCACCCTTTACCCTTCAGAGAACAGCGGTAGGATGTTCAGTGTTTAGTATTGATGACCATGAAAATGCTGTGTAATAAGTCGTGCCAAATTTTTGTGCCCTAAGATAGCAATAATTTATTTCTCAGACCTGCTGGTTTAGGCTGAATTCATCTAGTGGCCTTGCAAATCTCCTCTTTCATTTTTACCCTCTTCCTCCTCCTTTTCTTCCCGCTAAGCTTCCTCTCTTTTTGTGCCTCTTTCTCTTCTCTTTTCATTCATTCCTTTTTTGTTCACTCCATTGTCCTCTCTTCCTCCTTTTCATCTTTTCCTCTTCTTGAGGACAGACCCACCACCTTATATATGCCAGGCAAGCATACTGCCCCTGAGCAGAGTTTTGTTGTTGTTTTTTTGGCAGGCCCAGGGATTGAACTCAGGCCTTTGCCAGGCAAGCACTTACTGTACTGAGCTATCTCCCCAGCCCCTGCTTCTGAGCTTTATCTGCACTCCCACAAGTTATATCTGAGTTCATTACAGGTCTGGCATATGAGCAAGGATTAGTTGGTCTATACTAGGCTTAACCAGGGCATTTTGGCTCTGCTTTATATGTCCTTCACCTTCCTGCTGTAGCAAGCAAGCATGTTCTTCGCATAGCAGTGCAGGAGGCACAGTATGGAAATCACTCAGTAGGCACTGTTTTAGTCAAAGAATTTCATGGATAAACCCAAGTTAAAGACTTAGGAAAAAAATAGGAGGAAATACAAAATCACATGCAAGAAAAACACAAGTAAGGAGGGGTAAAGAATTGGGTCTGTTCATGCAATCTACAAGTAGCAAGTGCAACAAATAATATTTCTATATTTTGGCTCCAGTTTTAGTTGAAGACCTTTTACTATATGGGCTTTAATTCCAGCCATCATTACTTTCATCTTTTGTACATGCCCATGGGATGTTTATTGTTTGGTATTTTAGCTATTTTGATCTATTGAAGTTACAGAATAATGGCTATGTCAGTGAGTGAGAGCTGGAGTCTTGCAAAAAGAAGTATTTTCCTAATAGCAGCCAGGAGGTTAAATGTTAGACCATAGAGGAATCAGGAACATTTTTCAGGATAACATTCCAGTGGAAAACAAACTATACTATAAGCCAGATGTTCTAGTTTTGTGGCTCCTTTATACCTAGTTTTCTTCATGTTTTGACTATAAGGGAATCAATAGAAAATTATTCTCCCAATAGGAAAAAACCAAAAGATAAGAAAATAAACCTCAAGGCAAATCTAATCAGTACACAGATTCTAAATATGACAAAAGTGTCAAGGCCCACTATGGGTGGTTCCTGACTGTGGTATTTACCAGTAAGTATCAGAATCACTGAGATCTTACTTCCATCCAATCTGTCAGTAAGAGACAATCTTACTGGTAAATAAGCAGAAATAAGAAAAATTTCACAAGAAATCTTTTTTTAAAAATGTATTTGGTTGTTGCAAGGTTGCAATGTACAGCTCGGATTCATGGTGAGCCTCCTGCTTTCAGTCTCCCCAGTGCTGGGATTATAGGCATGCATCACTATGCCTGGACTCTGGCCTGCTCAGCCTGCCCTGGGTGGGGCTGGCACGGCATGTGGTGCCAGGGATTGAACCACGGTCCCTGCAATTGCCTGTTTGCCCTAGTAGGTGCTTTAGTCTGCTGGGCTATCTCACTGACCCCAAGAAATCTTAACTTATTATTGATCTATCTAATGAGAAGGTGAGGCAATCCTTAAACATGACTATGGCCAAGGTGTTTGATCAAAGAGCACTAGATATGATTTCCTGGAGAGAGTAGAAAGAGAACAAACAATAAGAAATAAGCTTCTGGATACTTACAATAAAACAATATGGGCCCTCAGTGAGGGCCAGCCACATAGCTTAGTGGGTTAAAGCACTTGCTTCAGTAGAGCACAGTGGTCGGGATTCAGTACTCTTTGCATTATGCCAGCCCTGCCTGTGGGGGCACACTGAGATGATGATTGAGACTGGGCATGGTGGCACACACCTATAACCGCAGCACTTGGGAGCCTTAAAATAGGAGGATCACTATGAGTCCAATCTACATAGTGAGATCCTGTACACCCTGTTGCCCCTGCCCTAAACTCAAAATTCCATCCTCCACTCCCAAAAAATAAAAGGAAAGGATTATTAGCCATACCAGAAAAGTAAAAAAAAAAAAAAAAAAAAAAGAATACAGAAATAGGGTGAATCAAGGTAGTACTTGACCCAAAGTTCAAAGGTATTTATTTATTTATTTATTTATTTATTTATTTATTTATTTTTGGCGGAACCAGGAATTGAAATCAGACCCTTGTGCTTGCCAGGGAAGTGCTTATTCTACTGAGCCATCTCCCTAGCCCCCAAGATTTTTTTTAAAGGGACTAGTTAATACCAGTTCTTCATGTGAGGGTTAGGACAATCACATCCTGTAGTTCCTGCATGACCTCACATTCAGGTTAAGTGGAAAAGACAATTTATAAAAGCCCTAATGTGGACAGAAGCAGAAGAAATCAAGTGACTGGTAAATGCATCCAAAGATGGGAAGATTGAACAGTAAGATGAGGAAAAGCAATAATACAGAATAATGGGGGATTTAGTGGCCCAGAAGATTGAAGCATATCAGAATTAGGCTCAAGATTCTAGTCAACATAAATGTTGGGTGCTAATTCTTACTAGAGTTTCCCTTTCCTTGCTATGTATGGCAGTCTAAGGGATCCATACAACAACTTGAAAATAAATAGGTTTGTAGCCTCTGCTGCTCAGCCAGAAATTGAGACTGATAGATTGGATGAAAGTAAGGTCTCAATGATTCTGATAAGTCTAGTGACTATAAGAATGATCACTAGAGATTTAACACTTTTCCATAAAGACTGAAGCATTAGGTTTAAATCAGACCATGGGCATATGTTTTCTTTCTTAGGTTGAATTTATCAAAGAAATTCGTCCTGAGAGTGGAGGGGTCACTGCTGAGTTCTTCCACTGTATATTTGAAGAGATGACCCAGCCAAAATATGGAATGTTCATGTATCCTGAGGAGAGTTCCTGCATGTGGTTTCCTATCAGTGTAAGTCTTTCATCTTTTTCTGAACAGAAAATATATCGTATATACTACAATATGAAAACCATGGAAAATAATGCAACATGGAATCATAGCCTTGGGACCTGTATTTCAAGTAGTACTTGTATGGTCAGTCCACAGAGAAGTACCCAGAGAATTGCATGGGAGCACTTAGAAAAGTAGAATCTCTGGTCCTACCCTCAAGCTACAGAAAGAGAATGTATACTATATAAGATCCCCAAGTGATTCATATACATGTTACATTTTAAATAGCATTATCAAATTATAATTGAAACAGAAAAAAAATCACACATTTAATTTCCAATTGGTAAGTTTTCATATAGACATTAATATACAATCAAAATTATGAACATGTCTATAATTCCCCCAAATTTTCATTTCCCTTTACAATTCATCCTTCCTGTTCCTCTCTGCCAAGGACTATGCAACCACTGATCTGCTTTCTGACAGGACAGAATGGTGTGAGTTTTCTAGTTGTTTATAGAAATAAAATCATACTACAGTCTTCAGTATTTTCCCTTATCAGGCAGCATAATGATGCAGAACTTCTTTCACATAATAGCATGTAACTGAATCTCTTTTGGAGAAAAATATTCCATTATATGGTTTAGTACCGTTTCTTTACCTTATCTCTGATCGATGAATATTTGGGATATATCCTAAATTAAAACCTAGTAATCTAGGCTGCTTCAAGTTAGTAGAGATAATATTGACAGATATTAGTGATAACTATTAATTCTGAAAAGGTGATTGACTTATATAATTAGATATTTAAAAGATCCTTGAGGTATAAAACACATTTTAAAGTAATAAAAAAATCAACTTTGTTCCTTTTTTAGTAATACAGACCAACTAGTTCTGGGGAAAATCATATGGTGAGCTTCTATTTAATGGTTATCTTCCTCATAATGTTTCAAATTGTTCTTCCAAATGACATGATGGATGTTTAGAGAGAAAGACATTAAAGATGAATGGATGTGAATACATATTACCAGAATCTTGTACCTCTTTGAGAATGAATGAACTTCTAAAAGTTAGGAATGTGTATAATAATCCAATGGTAGAACTTTGTATCAGAAAAAATCAGCAGGCAAACATTTATTTATTTATCTATCATTTCTTGACGTGTCCATGTTGTAGTATGTAGTGTAGGAGATCGAAATTATTATATAACACAATCCCATTCCTCCTGAAACTTTTTATGTACATTAATAGAGTGATATGATTGAAATTCCAGATTACTAATTTTGTACATAGTAGTTACTGAGAAGCACAATTCCATAGGGAAGGATGGACTGGTGTGGGACTAGAAGCCCAGAGCAATAGTCCTGAGTGATGGGGACCATGGCATGGTTGAATTTTCCATTCCTCCTCAATAAAATGGGTAACATCATTTCTGTTCTGCCTGCTTTACAAGATTGATATAAGAATAAAATAAGGTTTGTGAAAGTATGATAGACAGAAAAGATAGAAGCTATTAGAGAAACTGTCATGCAGCAGTGGAGACCTACAGAGGATGGTTAAAGACAGGGACAAAATGGACCAAAGAGATGCAATTGAAGGATGGAGAAGAAGAAAATAACCTGCATCAGCCCTGGGAGTTAGCTGGTTTATCTTTGTATTGCAAAGGAAGAAACTGACACTCAGAAAAATTAATTAATTGTCAAAGACAAACAACTAGCAAGAGATCATGCCAAAACATGAATTCAGGTCTGTGTGACCTCAGAGCCCCTACTCATGCACTATTCTGTCCTGGAGAGAAAACACAGAAACCAAATAAATCTGTTTAAATTCATGTATGGCTCAAAGAAATTACGAAAGTACAAACAATATATTCCAAAAGAAAGAAAACTGATTAGTACAGGAGAGTCCACCTTTGGATATTATACCTTTAACTTATATTCAATTTTCAAGTCTATATCATTTATCATCACATTTACTAGGTGAAATCTGTAGGGCAACTAAGCATACTAAACAGAACACATGAGTGGCCCAAGCTCAGTACCTGTTAAGAACAAGGCTGATACAAAATGGAAATCTTAGACTCGTGTGGCCTTCTCTTGGTGGGGCTACAGTGACAGCCTTTATAGAGGGAGCCAGGCTTTACAGAAAATCATTAGTCCATAGTTGTCACTGAGTGAGAAACCTGACACTTCGAAGGAAGGTATTTTAGAAAGAAGAAAGGTTTATTCAACTTAACATGTGTGGAGGTCTGAGAGCATGGCATCAGTGCCAACTTGGCACCCGTGAAGATCTGGTGGTAGACAGCATAGAAGATGCTCCTACTGATAAAAAGCCTATTTTGTTTCTCATTTGTGACTTTAGAAAACACAACTTATAATTCTCTGTAGTAAATTAATTATTTTTTTGTATAATTGATTATTTATAGATTTTTTCGCTTCTCCTACAGACAAAATGTGAAAAAAAGAAATACTTCCTCTTTGGGATGCTCTGTGGACTCTCTCTATTCAATTTCAATATTGCCAACATCCTTTTCCCCCTGGCTCTGTATAAGAAACTTCTGTACCAAAAGCCATCTCTGGAAGATTTGAAAGAACTTAGTCCTTTCTGGGGGAAGTAAGCAAATATATTTGCTTTTCAAAAACTGTTTCTAGTAAGACTTAAGTTATTTATCCAGAAATAATGTTGCACAGATAAGGTCTTCAGTTTTGATATTGTATGCCCTTTAAATGAATATGAATTCTAGCATGACTTATAATTCTGTAAGCCTTCAAAATTGAGGAAGAACCCATGTTTCTTAATAATTACTTAGTATCATATACAAAAGTCAGGCCTGGTCTCTTGATTTTATCCAGTTAGATGCAGTTACTTTGAAGAGTTTACATTGTATACCTGGATTATCACACATCTACTGTAAATATTTATGTCTTATATAAATGTGTAATATGCATATAGTTAATAACATATACATAATTAATGACTCATAATTGAGGGAATAAAAATGAAATGTTATTTTTCTGCTTATAGGTTGAAAGTAAAGTAAGAGTATTGGGAACAAGTTGTGGGAAAGGATTCTTTTCTCATGTACTGTATGGGAGAATAAATTGGCTACATTTACAATGGAGCAGTGTCTGTGCTTTGGCAGAGAGTTGTATGAGTGGTGCTAGGGAAGTACCCACAGCCTCATGGCAAGTGAGCACTGAGATATCACCACGGCCCCCACGACATTTGCTCTGATTGGGCCACGTTTAACAGCATTCGTAGCCTACTCACTAGATGCCAGTAGTAATTCTCCCTTCATTGTAACAACCAAAGACTTCTTCAGAAATGTCTCCTAGAAAAGATAGAAGATAGAATCATCCCTGGTTGAGAATCCATACCCTAGAGATGCTGTTCCTTTGTGCTAATTTCATAACACAGCAGTGTCTACGGAGCAGCAACGGTTTAACAAACCCCAAATAGAGGTTGTTTTAGGAGTAAGATTCAGGTGTGGAGAGCAGAAAATGTATCACATTTGATAAATATCTTGTTCAAAATTGTTTCCACTGAACATGTATTACTTTGAAATTTTATAAGATCAATAAATGTGAATTTTAAACTAAATTTTCCCTAGGAGCTTACAAGAAGTTCTAAATGATGACACTAGTGACATTGAAGAACTTTGCATGTATTTTTCTGTAAGTACCAATAAATGGCAGATTATAGTTTATTCTTAATTTTTTTTAGCTGAGACTGGAGTCCAAACCCAGATTCTATATCATGCTAGACCAGCATTCTATTATTGAGGCATAGCTCCAACTCTAATATTTTAAAATTATTTTAATTTATGGTGGTGCATACCTGTAATCCCATCACTCAAGAGGCTGAGGCAGGAGAATAACTGTGAGTTTAAGGCTAGCCTGAACTATACAGAAAGACTCTGTCTCAAAAATGAATAAGTAAATAAATAAATAGGTTTAATTATAGTATCTTTTAAGTATGGATCATTTTGTGAAAGATATTTTACTTCTTGAACTGTAAAATCTTTCTTGATATTTTCTCATTCAAATCTTAATGGACTGATTTATAAATAAGGATCAGCAATTATTCAATCAATATAAACATTATAATCAACAAAACAGAATAATTTATTCATGAAACTGACACAACCATGTATAATAAGTTTTTAATTTTTATATGTATTTAAGTATCTGGGGCTGGGGAGATAGCTCAGTAGTCTAAGTGTCTGCCTGGCAAATGCAACAACCCAGATTCAATCCACAGTACTACATGCAATGTTGGCCCCAGGCATGCCATGCCAGCCACTGAATCCAGGCCTGGTGTTACCTGCCTATCATCCCAGCCCTGGGGAGGCTGAGACCAAAGGATCACTATGAGTCCAAGTTATGTAGTGGGACCCTGTGCCAAATAATTAGAAGATTTAACATCTGAACCATAAAAATTAATGGCAGTTAATTAAATTCTATAGGCAAAACTACTGCTGATAGGTAATAATGATATTCTAAATGATGTATTGTCCAGATTTACTTTCATGTTTAGTAAGTGAATAATTTTGATTACAGATACACTGGGATCAAAATGATATTGAATTAATTCCAAATGGGACCTCTGTACTTGTGAATAAAGACAACAAGTAAGTTTTAAGACCCAGAATACCTGTTTTGCATATACATTAAATGTTTCTATCATTATACTTTAAAAATGCATTTTAACCCTGGGGTGGTGGCTCATACCACAAAGACCAGGTGGAGGCAAAAGTATCACAAGTTCCAGACTCACCTGGGCTACTAGCAAGTTCAAGGCTGGGTTGGACGACATAGTAACACCCTGATTCAAACAAACAAAACAAATGTATTTCAGTTTCTCAAATTATTGTTTTAGATTAACTTTAGATAAAAAGGTTACAGGGTAAGAAAAAGGGAGGAAGGATACGAGATTAAGTATTTCCATCATTTAAATGTTTCTGAGCTCTCATTCTGTACCAGACAATAGTTTAAGTACTGATGATACAACAGTGAAAAAAAGTAAAGCTGAAAATCAAATTCTTGTGAGGCCAGAGAGATAACTCAGTAGAATAAGCACTTGCCTGGCAAGCGCAAGGGCCTGAATTCAATCCCTGGTTCTGCAAAAAAAAAAAAAAAAAAAAATTATTGTGTGGCATAAAGACACAAATTTGTACACAAATTATTGTGCACTATGTTGTCAGATAAGAATAGGCACTCTGAAGAAAATGGAAACAAGGTAAGGGATGAGAAAACCATAGGCAATAATATGCTTGGAGCAATAACTGTTACATTCTCAAAGGTATTCAACAATTTATCATCAAAATGAGCTGGTTTGAAATTAGCGTGATAAGAATATTTGTATTCCAGAAATTAGCAAGTGCTGCACTGGTTCTGTTGGTCTCTACTTATATCTGTCTCTCTTTTAACACCTCCCCCTTTTCATTTTGCTCCTTCCTCTATCTTCCCACTGTTACTAAAAAATACTCGTTCATAAAGGCTGTTGAAAGGAAGACCACCATCCCTGTAAAACAATTCCTCTAGTAAAACATTTGCTGTGCTAGTCCATTTTTCATTATTACCATGGAATACTTGGACCCAGGTCACTGTATAAAGAAAAGAGGTTTTTGTAGCTCATAGTTGTGGAGCTTCAGTGACCTACATTTGATAACAGATTTCTTGCTGAGTCCCAAATTACTCAGAATCAGTTGAGCTTTTATTCCAACAAGCCTAGAGAGACTGCCTCACCTTTCCTGAGAAAGTCTCAGGAAAATATACCCAATATGAGAAACTCTTGTCCTTTTATTTGTAACCCAAGGTGTGAGAACGAAGGTGCAGGAGAAAAACATTTGTATGGAAGTTTTAGTTAGAGGAAAAGGAAAGAACAAGATGGACTGCAGAGCAAGCTTATCTGAGCAAGATGAGCACAATGGCTGGAGAAAACAGCTGTAAAACAATTTTAGCTTTGACACTGCAAATCTCCCCTAATCATTGCATTCCAAGAGCCAAATACTGCTGCACCACAGTCCCTACATCTCTGCACTCTTTTCAACCCCTGCTTTGGCCAGTATTCTCCAAAAGGCCATCATATAGGAGATAAGGAATATACATATGTTTCTTCTGGTCTCTTGGCCTCATCTTACAAGGCTATCAGCATTCTATCATAGGGACTCCACTGTCGTATCTTATGTGCACCTACTCACTTTCCAAAGGCCGCACCTATAATCACCAGGATCATGTACAATTTCAGTTCTTTCAGTGCCTTACAATGGGAAGTAATTGCCCAGTCACAAATCCATATGGGACACACAAAACCACATTCAAACCATTCTATTTGTACACTGTAGTACAATTTAGAACTTGTAGAAGAAACTTACATGGAGTCACATGTACTGGAAGGAGAATAACAGAAGGACCAACCTTGAGAGTATCATGCTCATACTAAAATTTGATAGCTGATAGGAGTAGCCAGGTAGAGGGAACATGCCCTGCTGGAGAGGAAAGCAGCATGATAGAACTGCCTAAAATGAGAAAGAGGGTTGGCCAGAAGGCTCAGTGGACTAAAGCACCTACCTAGGCAGGTGCAGCAACTGGGGTTTGATCCCTGACATGCTGTGCCAGCCCCACCCCCAGGATGTGCTGAGATGGTGACAGAGTGGGCATGGTAGCGCACATTTGCAACCCCAGTGCTTGGGAGGCTGAAAACCGGAGGATCTCTACGAGTCTGATCTGTGTAGTGAGACTCTGTAGATCCTATATTAAATTAAATAAATAAATAAATAAATAAATAATGAGAAAGAAAGAGCAAAGCCAACAGGAAAATGGAAGGAGAGAGAGCCTGCTGAGACTGGTAGGATCAGGTCATGGAAGGTTTTGCTCCTTGCCAGCAGGTGAGGGATTTGCCCTATGGGCAGTGCAAAGACTTCGAAATAGTTTAAGCAAAAGAATGACTAAACATGGTGTGAAGATCATATATGTTCCTCAGAAATGATACTCCATAGTTTGAATGTTGCTCTTCCCTAGGCTAGCTACATAGGCGCAACACTGTCTTGTGATGCAAGACAGTTGCAGCCTGTTGAGCCACAGATTCAGGAAGGAAAATGACCAATACTCTACAGTGAACACATGTACTAAGTGAACATTTGCTCCATGATACTTTTAGCTCATGATGTGCCTACTGGGACACACCCCAATATAAATTGAGGAACATGTGTATTCAGATTAGTGTTTATAAAATCTCCTGGTTCCAGGGAGGAAAATTAGAATTAGAGGTTTTGGGGTTTTGTTTTTGTTTTTGTTTTTTATATCAGAGATTGAACTCAGGGTCTTGGGCTTGCCAGACAGATACTTATGCTGCTGAGCTGTCTCCCCAAAACTAGTGAAAAAAATCAGAAAACAGTGAAGGGTGGATCTTTGGGCTTATGTTCTCCATGTTTCCTTGTAGTTGAGCAGGTTTTAATATCTGTGAACCAGCTTATCTGCTATGGAGAAATTTACTTTTCTTTCTCAGTAGTAATAGTATAAACAACAAAGTGTAGATTATTTTTATCATTAGTAAAGTATATCACTGACTATTTCTTTTTCATTCCCTCAAGGAAAGACTATGTTTCTAAGTGTATTGACTACATTTTCAACATCTCCATAACAGCAATTTATGAGGAATTTTGTAGAGGATTTTATAAAGTATGTGACTGGAAGTCAATCAAACACTTCCAGCCTGAAGAACTAATGACAGCAGTAATTGGAAGCACTAATTATGACTGGGAAGACTTTGAAAAGGTAGGTGGTTCCTAAATTGCCTCCACATCTTCCCAAAGACCACCACCACCAAAACAATCATTTTTCTCCTCCTTTTTCTCAAGAATTCACAATATGAACAAGGATACCACATATCACATCCTACTATAGTAATGTTTTGGAAGGCTTTCCACAAGTTAACTTTGGATGAAAAGAAAAAATTCCTCTGTAAGTATGGCAGTCCTACATGGCTCTGCAATTATTTATAATTATTTATCTTATACAGTGGTAATCAGCTGTGGATGATAGTCATTTTTTTAGGTCACACGTGTTAAAGGTAGAACAAGAAGAAGAACCTATGTTCTTTGCTTTCTACACCATCATTCTTTCTCTTATAAAAGCTTGTTTCCCATTATAATAAGATAGTAACAGGTATAACACAGTTTTATCACCTTTTATACACTAACTAATCCTAGGTCCAGTGCTTATTTTTATTTTTTAATAATTTTCTTTTATTTTGAAGAGTAAAAACAAAAGCAAGAAAAACAGAAACAGGGTAGCATACAGTAAGTATATATTATAAATTTTTGGAACAATAGCTGATTAATAATGAATGATATATTATCTATTTTATCATTAAATCTGTGGCTCAGATTAGTAGATATAGTTATGCAAGATGGAATATATAATTGAATATTACCTCATGCTTTCAAGAAATTTTAAATTTTTGTTGTTTCTTTTTCTTTCATTACCTTTTTAAAAATTTACTTTAAAGAGAATATAGTAATAATTGATATGACATTAGAAATAATACACATTTAGAAGACCAAGATGACAGGTATTTTAAGCATAGCTTTTGTGTTACATATTGCTGTCCTCAGTGTAATTACTTAGTACTCAGTATTCTGCATAGAGTCAGTCAAGGTGAGAAATTTTACATATTAACTGCTATTTTCATAAAACATAAAAATTCTTAGTACAATCACCTCATCTATCTTTTCTTCTATCTTTGCTCTCCTCTTTGTTGTTAATCCTTAAGTTCCATTTTGTTTTTGTTGGGTTTTTTTCCCCACTTAACAGTATCTGTTATACTTTTCAGATATTATTTCTTCTTCTGAGTTCTTACTCTAGGGGGACAATATAATATTTAAACATGTGGGTCTGGTTTATTTCACTTATGAGTATAGTCTCAAGTTGTATCCATTTACCTATGAGGCCCTCAAGTTTGTTTTTCTTTATATCTAAGTAATACTCCATTGTATGAAAATACAGTAACTTTGTCATGCATTCCTCAGATGTTGGGCATTTTGGGTGTTTCCAAGATTTGACTATCACAAATTGCACTGCTATAGACATAGGCACACATATATCACTATGATATGTTTTTAGTTCTTTTGGGAAAATGCCCAAAAGGAGAATAGCTAGATTAAATGGAATTTCTAATCCTACTTTTTTGAGGAGTCTCCACATTGATTTCCATAATGGCTGTACCAGTCTACATCCTCACCAACACTGGATAAGAGTTCCTTTTTCCCCACAGCCTCACCACCATTTGTTGCTAGATGGTTTCTTTATGATAGCCATTCTCTCCGGGGTGAGATGGTATCACAGTGTTGTTTTAATTTGCATTTCACAAAAGGCTAGTGATGTGGACCATTTTTTTCATTATATATTTGCTTCTTGTATTTCTTCCTCTGAGAAGTGTGTATTCATCTCAGATGCCCAATTTTCAATAGGGTCTTTAAATTTTGGGACCTTAATTATTTTTAGTTCTTTATATGTTCTAGATAGAAGACCTTTGTCTGAGTAGTTATTAAATGTTTTCCAAATTTGTGGGGTATCTTTTCATTCCGTTGGTAATTACTTTTGATATGCAGAAACTTCTCAGTAAGAGAGGATCCCAGATGTTGATTCAAGTATTTCCCCATGCAATTTTAAATTTTGTTCATAAAATGTTTGCCTACCTCTTTATCTTCAAGATTTCCACCTACTTCCTCTTCCAGTAGATTTCGTGTGATATTTTTATCTTTAATCCATTTTGACTTTAGTTTAGTGCATGGTGATAGACCCAGGTCTAGTTTTAGTTTTCTGCATGTGGAGAGCCAGTTTTTCCAGCACCATTTGTTAAAGACGCTATCTTTCTTCCAGTAAGCATGTCTGGCCTTTTTGTCAAAGATAAGGTGAATGAGTGTGTTTGTAGAGGCTTCTGCATCTTCCAATCTATTCTGCTTATCCTCAGGTCTATTTATTTGCCAGTACCAAGCTTATTTTATCACAGTAGCTTTGTAGTACAATTTCAAGTGAGGAATTGTATTCTTCCTGCCTTGCCTGTGTTGCCCAGGATTGCCTTTGCTATTCTAGGTCTTTTCTGGTTCCAAATAAATTTGAAGAATGATTTCTCTAGGTCCCTGAGGTATGTTGGTGGTATTTTGATAGGGATTGTATTAAATATGTGTAACAATTTTGCAAGAATGGCCATCTTCACAATGTTGGTTGTTCCTATCCAGGAGCAGGGAATATCTTTCCATTTTCTGAAATCCTCTATGATCTCTTTTTCAAAGTAGTGTAATTTTTATTGAATAGACCTTTGACTTCTTTAGTAAGATTAATTCCAAGGTATTTCATTTTCCACATTGCTATTGTAAAAGGTATTGTTTCTATATTTCCCTCTCAGTGTGTTTGTTATCTGTGTAGAGGAATGCTATTGACTATTGGGTACTGACTTTGTATCCTCTATGCCACTGAATTTGTGTATTAATTCTAGGAGTTTCTCAATGGAGATTGAGAAGTATTACATCATCTGCAAATAATGATAGTTTAACTTCTTCTTTACCTATTCTTATTCCTTTTATTTCTCTCTCTTATCTAGTGGCTCCAGCTAATGATTCCAGAACTATATTGAATAGGAGTAGTAATAGAGGACATCCTTTTCTTGTACCTGATTTGAGAGTAAAAGATTTCAGTTTTTCCCCATTTAGAATTATGTTGATTATTGGATTGTTATAGATGGCTTTTATCAGACTGAGGTAGAGGCCATATATTTCAATTTTCTGTAGGCATTTGAACATGAATGAGTATTGAACTTATATCAAAAGCCTTTTCTGCATCAATTGGGGTGATCATGTGGTTTTTTGATTTGGCTCTATTAATATAGTGTATTACATTTATAGATCTGTATATATTGAACCATCCTTACAACACTGGGATGAATCCTAGCAGGTTATGGTGTATAACCTTCTCAATGATTTGCTGTATTCTATTTGCTAGGATTTTATTGAGGTCTTTTGCTTCTATGTTCGTAAGGGAGATTGAATTATAGTTCTCTTTTTGGTTGAACATTTCTCTGATTTTGGTATCAGTATAATACTTACCTTCAGGAATGATTTTAAAAATAATGCTTCCTTTTCAATTACATTGAAGAGTTTGAGGAGTATTGGGATTATATCTTGTATAAATTTCTTATAGAATTCAGCTTTGAATCCATCAGAACTTGGGATTTTCTTTGTCATTAAGTTTTTTCTTACATTTTCAATTTCATTAGCTTATATTGGGTTATTGAGAGTTCTTATATCTTCTGATCTGTTTTGGTAATTTCTAGAAATCTGTCCATTTCTTTTGTGTCTTCAATTCTGTGAGAGTAAAGATTCTCAAAGTAGCTATTGATGGTCTTCTGAAATTCCACTGGGTCTGTGGTAATTTTACCCTTTTCATTCCTTATTGCTTGTATTTGAGGGGTATTTTTCTTATTTTTAATGAAGTTAGCTAGGGGCTTATCAATTTTATTTAATCTTTAAAAGAACTAGCTTTCTTTTCCATTCTCAGTATAGTTTTCTTTGTCACAACCGCATTAATTTCTGCTCTAATCTTTAATGATTTCTTCCCACCTTTGGGCTTTGTGTTTGGTTTGCTCTTCTTTTGCTAGACACTGGAGGTGCAGCATTAGGGTATTTATTTGTCTTATATAATTGGGTGCTCCCATGTTTGGTGCATCATATTTATGACTGTTATCTCTTCCACTTGTATATTTCCCCTAGCCAATATGTAATGGCCTTCTTTATTTCATATGATCATTCTTGAAGTTCAGACTGTTTGTAAACAAGATTCCTAACACTGCTTTTTTTCTGAGAATCTGTGGCATGTAGTATTGTTTTCCATCCTTTGACTTTCAGCCTATGAACTTCTTTATGAGTTAAGTGTGTTCCTTGTATGCAACATATTGTTGGATTTTGCTTTGTAATCCACTGTACCAGTCTATTTCTTTGAACTGGTGAATTGAATCCATTTACATTGATGGTTGTAACTGAGATGTATTGACTTATGTTTGGCATGTTATTTTCCAGCTGTTGGTTATCTATTTTTCTTCTGTGGGTTCTTTCTGTTCTTATTCATGGAGTGCTGGTCATTTTGATCCCTCTCCAGAATATCTTTTAGTAGTCTGTGTAGGGTTGGTTTGGTCATCATTAATTTCTTTAGTTGTTGTTTGTCATGGAAGCATTTCACTTCTTCATTAAACTTGAAAGTTTTACAGGGTATATCGATCTGGATTAAAATTTGTTTTCTTGAAAGTCTCTAAGTACTTTACTCCATGCTCCTCTTGATTTGATAATCTGCCATTATTCTGATGGGTTTTTCTTTAAATATGATTTGTTTCTTTTCTCTAGCAGCTTTTAGCATACTTTTGTTGTGCTGAATTTCTTGGATCTTGGTTATTATATGTCTAGGTGGGGTTTTTAACTGGGTTGATGTTATGTAGAGCCCTATATGCCTCAGTAGCCTGAATGTCAGATTGTTTCCCCATATTTGGAAAGTTTTCTGCTATTACGTCTTCCCATACTCTTTTTTTTTCACATGTATTTATTGCAGGGTCTCATTACTCAGATTGGAATTGTAGTTCTCCTGTTTACAGCCTCTGAAGCACTGGGATTACAGGCTCATGCCAACACACCCAGTCACAGTCCCTGTCTCAGTGCAACCCAGGGGCAGGGCCAACACAGCATGCTGGAGATCAAACCAATGCCCATATTCTTTTTATATCATTTGTATTGATTCCTTTCTCACTGATGCCTATTAGTCGTATGTTATTCATCTTTGCATCATCTTGCAGCTGCTGAATTATTATTTTGTGGATCCTGGTTGTTTTTAAGAGATCTTTCCTTACCTTTTCACTAGGAGCAACAGTATCTTCAAGGTCTGGAAAATCTATCTTGACTGTCATTCAAACAGTTTTTCCAACTTTAAATTGAGTTTTTAATCTCTTGAATATCTCTTTGAATCTGCTTCATGCATTCTATCTATTTCCTTTATTGCTCATTCAAGGTTTCCATCATTTTATTCTCTACTTTTCTATCAATGTCTTCTTTAGAAGCACTTAATAATTCTTTCATTATAGTTATCATTTTTTATTATTTCTGATCTGATTTCCTCTATACCTTTCTACAGTTGTTTCTTTACTTCAGATGCTATTATTTCAGAGATTTCAGGTGTGTGACTTCTAATTTCTTCTATGCTAGTGTCTCTTGGGTTTGTTCTTGGTGGGCTTGGTGCCTGAGAGTGCATGTTGCTCCTTTTGTCATTTTATATTTCAGTGAAACCTCTTTATTTTGATCTCTGTAGCTTTTTTGTGAAAGTTTGATAGTAGTTAGCTATATTACTATGACCATAGCCTCAGTGTATAGAGTCTGTTCATTGGGCTCCCTTCTGTATCAAACTTTCTGGTTTTTGTGTATCCCAATGATGTTCCCTCTTGATTGAGAGTGAGATATTGGTTTCTGTTTGGCACTAACTTCTGACCTTTGGTGTACAGTTTTGGTGCAGTTATTACCCAACACCTTCTGATAGTATTACCCAAGAGAGATCACATTGTTAAGGCATATATTTTTTTTTATTTATAGTATTACATTTAACAACAATAATAATGGGTAGTGAGATTTAGCAATTGATAAACTTTTGCAACTAATGGTTTGTATTTTAAACCATAAGAGTAAACATTATGACTGAATAGCTAAGGAGATAATATGTTGGGAATTTATATTTAAATTAGTTCCCCTAAGTTCTGTCTGGTCACCTCCCCTTGATGTACCTGGAGCCTTCCAAGAAGAATAGCTCACCTCAGTTACCTGTTGCCACCTCTCTCTTGAAAGAAAGAGAGAATGCTCTCATACCCAGCATATTGGATCTGGATCTACCAAGTTTCAACTCACACAGCTTGATCTGGCATGAGTCTGGCTACTATGCTTGGCTTTTTCCTGCTGCAGCCCACGGAAGTAAACCCACTGTACTTCACTGGTTTGATGTTCTGCTCCTGGTTTAGCTGGCTGGGTTTTACCCCTAGCCTCTCCACAGGGAGTTCTGCCACAGGGTCCCACACTGGCCCTGTCCACTGGGGGTTCCAGCAGCCAGTCCCATATGCCAGGCCTGTCCACAGTAGGTCCAGTTTTTAGATTGTGTCTTTTCTATATTCCACTTGGACCAAATTAAATGATTTATGTTATGCTCTTCATTTAGCTGAGTCTTTAATTAATAATATGCATTAGCTTATATAAATACTAGTGACACATCATGATGAAGATAACAGCAGAAGCATTTATTGTGCCTTTGCTCTCTGACCACCTCAACCTACCCTCTTATTCCCTGCCACAGTCTTATCCTCCAGAAAGCTCCCAACCTCCAATCACCTAGTTGAACTAATTTAAATTTATCTTTTCATGGATGTGATTTACCTCAAATGTACCATTAATTCATGGAGGACAAAAGCTGTATGTTGTGATTTTCCTATGTACTGTGTGCCCCAGAAGAATTCACTCTACACAAGGGTGTTAACCAGCCATTTATTAAATGAATGCTATTATTAATTTTGTTTTTCTCTTTCTCTGATATATGTTGACTCAATTTTTATTTTTTCCAGTATTTCTTACAGGGTGTGACAGATTGCATGTAAGAGGCATCCAGAATAAAGGAATAGTATTCTGCTGTCCTGTAACCTTAAGTGAAAAAGATTACCCAAGGTCACTGACATGCCACAATATTCTCTATCTGCCTCAGTATTCCACAATGGAAAGAATGGAGGAAGCCCTTCACACACTCATTAACAGTTACAGGGGCTTTGTGTCACCTGGGATCATGCTGCCATGATCACTTCCCAGAGTCTCAGGAAGGTGCTCAGTGTTGTAGTTTTAGAACCTCTTGCTTTCACCTAATCAGTAAAAGATGTTGACAATTTTTAGTAATGCTTGGTTGGAAAATTCAGAGATAATGAAGTTATGCAGCCAGAGTACTATCTATAGTGGAACAAAATTATAACAATTTTCTGTCTCTAACCTTGCTGTTAAAATGCTTACTTTTAGTGAATCATTTGCTTATCAATAAATTTCATTTAAAATAGGCTAAATGTTAAACATATCTACATATTTTAAAAGTTTTATTGTAACTAATAAATTGTCTGCAAGTTTGAAAGACATACTCAAGTTTTAAAAAAATAAAAATATAAACTCATTTTGACATATTTTTGAGACATGTAGGTGTGTTTTCAAGGAATATATCTCTAGAGGTTTGTTTTCATAAATGCCTGAGTAATATGTTGGAACAATGTAAATTTTAAGATTCATCAATTCACATAATTACTTATAATCAATATTATGGTGCTAAAAATCATTTTAAATGTAGATGTGATTATTTTGGTTAAACTCTGGGACCAACCAGCAATACTTGTGTACTTATATTTTATCATGAATGTTTTTATCATGAATATTAAGTACATTAATGGAGAAATATGACTAGAAATTGCCAATTAATTTTGTGGATAGGTCTGTCTTCTGTCTCATATAAATTAAGTTTTTTCTGTCCTGTCTGTCTGTCTTTTTTTCTCTTTCTTTCTTCTGATACAGGATCTTATTACATATTCCAGGCTGACATTCTGTCACTATGTAACCTGAGATGACCTCAAATTCAGGATCCGCATACTTCAGCTACCTGAGTGCTGCAATTGTAGGCATGTGTCACAGCTTTAATGTAAAATTTTAAAACATGTATGCAGTTTTGGAATGACTCCTGCATTCACTTTTCTGTCACTGAGACACATAATTCCCAACACTTGTAATTTAAAGGAGGCAAGTTAATTTAACTCTTACTCAGGGCATTACATCTATGGTACTGGCTCAATATGCCATTACAGAAGGGCACTGCACAGAAAAGATGCTCAGTTCATGGAGATCAGGAGGCAGAACTAAGAGGAGGCACCAAAACACCAGACAGAAAAGCCCCAGGAACTTTATAAACATTACTCATGGTCACACCTCCATGACCCAGGAAAACATACTCAGAAATGTGCCTCACTAATCCACTTGGTACTCCCAAGCCAACCAAGTTTGCAAATAATATTTTTTATTAGTACACGTTCGTGATACATAATAACTACATTCGTTTTGGGGGACTGGTATATATACAGATTGCATCTTGGACATTTTTATCTCCCTTTCTCCCACCCTCCCTTTGTTTCATCCCCCAGGGACTTGGGGAACAGTCATATCCCAGCCCTTGTCAACCGAGAACATCTTGTTAAACCATATTGGTGCCTCTTACAATACTAAGTTAATGTTCCACCTAACATGATACAGCTCTCCCAATTACAACCAAAAATGAAATAATCACTTCCCAAAGCCCAGATCCCTCCTAGGACTCAAGGCAAACTCTTAACTGTGAACCTCTGCAAAAATAAAATAAAGAATGAGTTATAATGATGCAATAACACAGAGTAAAGATTTTTATTCTAAAAAGGAGAAGAAAAGGAATCATAAAAAAGAATTAGGCCCATTTTCCAGCAGGGATTAGCACAGAGGTGCTTAGAATTCTGGGTAAATACCTTGGCCAGAGAAACCTATGGGCCTGGCCCATATCCCTACATGAAGTAAAACACCTGGAACCTAGCAACTGGTCTGTCCCAAGGAACACAGGGTAAATCCACTCTAACAAAGGGAAACATTTTAAATACAAACTGCGGATTTGCAATTTTTTTGTTATATAACTACAGTCTTTGTTCCTATAGCCTAGAGTACAAAACAAGTAGTTACCAGAGTTTGTAAATTTTTAAAATTTTGCTTGATGTCATTATTACTGCTAATCATATCATTGTAGTTAGGATATTATATCTGTTTTATCCACTTGTTCTCCCTTTGGTAACAACATTGGAAGGCTTGGGATAACAACCTTACCAGAGCCCTACATATAAGATGGGGGACAATGCCAACTAGAAACCAAAATCCCACCCTCAATTAATGGAGAAGGTAGGAGGACAAAGTCAACTGGAAACCAAGATTCCACCCTCAATTAATATGGAAGGCAAGATTTTGGGACAGATAGTCTCCAGCACACAGAAGATATCCCTCAAGAACAGACTTCCTAGATTGATCTTGATAGTAATGGTAGAGATGCTGATCATAAAAATTTCACAAGGATTATCACAGAAATAAAAATTAAAAAGTTTGGGGGTCTAAGATCCTGTCTAGCAAGCACAAGGCCCCAGGTTCAAACCCTAGTACTATATGCCATTCTGGCCCTGAAACCCCCTGCACACAAAGCCAGTAACCAAAACTGGGCGTGGTAGTACATACCTGTAAGGCCAGCACTAGAGAGGCTGAAACAGGATTACTACAAGTGTGAGCTGCACAGCAAGACTTTGCACCAAATTAATTAATTTTCAAACATAAAGAGTTCTGAAATAGAAAATGACAAGACAAAGGAGCAAAAGGCAATCTCAGGGCCCAAAGATAGAAGAAATTGGAAGACACACCCTGAAATCTCTGAAATGACTACAACTCAGGTAAAGAAAAACTAAATAAACAACCCAATAATGATGGGCATAGAGGAAATCACATCAGAAATAATCTCTCAAGTAAAATGACTATTTGAAAAAGTACTAGGAGAAAATTTCCCCAAGCATGTGGAATCTGACATACATGTAAGCAAGCCATATAGAACTCCAAATAGCATCAACCAAAATGAATCTATATCCAGACATAATAATCAAGACCCTAGAAATTCAGCACAAGAAGAACATATTAAAAGCTGTTAGAGAAAAAGAAGAGATCACATTTAAAAGAAGCCTATCAAACAGAACTTCTGCCATGCTCTTGGGACCCCTCAAGATCCATCCCAAGCCCAGACCCAGCTTCTGTGCTCCCCTGAGCCCACTGGATCCCTCTGGACCTAGCCCAGACCCAGCATGTGAGTGGGAAATTCCACCATGCTCTCAGTACCTGTCCACACCCAGCCCAAACCCAGGCCTGGCAAGTGTGTGGCAGAACTTCCGCCCTCCCCTGTACACACTGGACCCCTCCAGACCCAGCCCAGGCCCAAATTGTGAGTGAAAGCTTCTGCCATGTTCTCCAGACAACTCCAGACCCAGCCCAAACCAAATCACACTGACTGTGTAGGAGAGTTATGCACTCCTCTTTCCCTGCTGGATCCCTCCCAACCCAGCCCAGGCCCACTTGTGAGTGAGTCCTTCTGTCCTGCTCTCTGGACACCTATGGCCCCAGCCCAAGCCTGGGGTAAAACTCTGCAGATGAAGTTCCTTCAGAGAGGTGAGGGGCCAGAACCACCTGGCTAATTCAGAAGCAGCACATCTTGCCAGATGGGCACAATGGGTTCACTTCTAAGGGTTGCAGGAGGAAGAAGCTGAGCACAGCAGCAACATAAGCCAGGCACTAGATGAGTTCAAAATTCATAGATCTGCACCTGAATTTCAGTAGGTGTTAAGGTTATAGCTGCACCAAAGCTCTATACAACAAAGGAACTTGTACAAACAATGGTTACTCTGCTAGCTAGTAAATGCTCTTAGAGAAGCTGCCACTCTTTGAAGCAAATGACATGTTTCCCCAGCCATTGTTTAATGAATCATCATTGAAGCCTATGGCTGATGGAATGTTGACCAGAGAAACCACTGGATTCCTTTCTGGAGACATCTCTGGTTATGTGAGCCAATAAAAACTGAGAACATCTGAGGGGTCATGACCAGGGCTGACAATGGATACCTGAAGGTGCTGGGTGGAAACTGGCTCTTGACCACTGAAAGATCTCCACTTACTTTTTCTCTCTTTTTGCTAGTAAACTAAGAATTCTACTTGTGATTTTCAGTAGAACAACTTAATGAGTCACTATTTCAGAAATTAGGCTGAGGCAGCTTGCAATAGCTTACATTCTACAGTGGTTATCAGGGGAATTTTACATCTGTGCCTTATATGTTAACAAAGTAAGAAAATTTTTCCAGCTGTATCATTTTTTACCAACATGTAAAATATGATGGTTAGATGATAAATGTTTCACCTGTGAGCGTAAAGGTTAAATCTTGTCTAGGTGCTAAAAATGTTTGCCTAGGTGATCAAATGGAAGCAAATGTCTAGAGACTTGGTTCAGTGCATGGGGCTAAATCCCTCCAGTCAATTGTTTATCTATCTGTAGAAGTAATGTTTGTAGCCTGAAAAATGTTCACTTCCAATTGACCTTTTATGCCATAGTTATGCTTCCTTCTGTAGATATTGCTGTCACTAGACCAATTACAACTGTTAACTTACAAATAGTCAATAAGAGTAAGTAAAGAGCTTGTAAGATATTCAGGAGATAAGAATCATGCACCAGTTCAAGGGTGGATAGTCTCATAGGATCTTGTCTCTCTTTTCTTCAACATGAGCATCCATCTGCCCCAGGGAGTGTTACACAAGGAACTCCTTGGGGAAGGAATCAATTAGAAATAGGGGGAAACAACCTAAATGTTAATTTCTTATTGTATTCCAGATATGGGGAATCTCACAGTCAAAGTCACTTACCCCTTTAGAGTGCATTATTAAGCACTGGAAGACATTTGATCCATATACACTGAGAAAAAGCTGTTTAATATTTTTTTACACATGTGTGTGGCCTGTATACCCTCTAGTATGTGGCACTAGAGCCAAAATAGAATGAAGAGGGAAGTATCAATTATGGCACCATTTTACAACTAGAAAGTTATTGTAAAAAAGAAGGAAAATGGTCAGAAATGCCATATGTTCAGATGTGTTTTTCATTAAGAAATAGACCTCATTTAGTTTTAAAATGTAAACATGAGCCACAGGGAGACTAGATATCTCAGAATCCTAAGATCTTTACTACTTCAGAGCCTGAGGACAAGATAGCCTTAATCATAGCCTCACCCACTATTACTGAAAGTAAGGTCTCCCCTGCATGTCCTTCTAGTCTAAGGGATGGGGCTTCTATACCAGCTATAATCCAGCCCTATACAGGGCTATACCCATCTTTAGATGAGTTTAGCAAGTTCCTCAAGGACAATATCCTTTACAAGAAGTAAATGGACAATTTGGAACTTCTAGAATTCATGTACCTTTTTCTCTTAGTGAACTAAAATAGATAAAGTCAGATTTTGGAAAATTTTTAGATGATCCTGATAAGTATATTAAGGTCTTTAGAGGCCTCACTCAGACTTATGAACTAAAGATGTAATGTTAATTCTAAACCAAACTTTTACTTTTAATGAAAGGCAGGCAGTAATACAAACTGCTATTGCATTTGGAGATGAATATTATATTGTCAATTTCAGAAGACCAGAAGATAGATTGCCAGGGGAACCATCTGTTCCCACCGGAGCCCTGGTAGTCCTTATCCAGGTTCCCTATTAGCCTAGTAGCTATATGGGAGATTGGAATGGGAGATACTTTCATACATGTGTTTTTGAAGGTCTAAGAAGGGTAAGAACTGAGTCATTCAATTATTCTAAACTATCGACAATTCAACAAGAAAAAAAGGAACACTCCTCTGCTTTCTTAGATCACCTGTAAGAGGCATTAGTAAAACATACTTCCCTAGATCCTAATTCAGTAGAAGGACAAGTTATTCTTAAAGATAAATTCATTACTCAGCCTCTAATATTAGAAAAAAGCTACAAAAGATGGCCTTTGCTCCTAATAGCTTACTTGCTGTGTTGGTAAAGGCTCCCTCCTTGGTATTCTATAACCGTGATGAGGAGGAGGCCAAAGAGAGAAAAAAAAAGAGACTGAGAAAAGGCAGCTGCTTTTGTTGTAGCATTAAAAGAAGCAAACCCTAAGTCTGATTCTCAAGGCTCCAAGAATAACTCAGAGACTACACACACCTGTTACTGATGTCATAATCCAGCCCACATAAAGAAAAACTGCCCTAGGAGGTTCCCTGGACCATGTCCTAAATGTAAGTGTGACCACTGGGGGTCAGCCTGCCCTTTAAAGTGAAAGCCCAAGAGTTTATACCCATCCCTCCAGTTGGCCCAGCAGGACTGAAGGGCCCCAGGGCACTCGCTGTCCTCTCCCTCTGGCCAAACTGTTATCTCCACAGAGGAGCCCCGGTAATCATGACTATACCAGGACAAGAAACCAGCTTATTGCTGAACACAGGTGCATGTTTTTCTGTCCTTTTTAATCCTGACGTTCCTTCTAGCCATCATACCTCAGTGAGAGGAGTCACTGGAGAGGAGATAATTCGATAATTTTTACAACCCCTAGACTGCGTTGGGATAGTTTTCTTTTTACACATTCCTTTTTGATAATGCTTGAAAGTCCAGTTCCTCTTTTGGGGAGAGATATTTTATCTTGTCTAAATACAATGATATACATGCTCCCAGGTCAGGTGCACTGTCTTCCCTTTGTGGAGACAGAAATAAATTCTGAAGTGTGGGCCACAAAAGAGAAAACAGGTAGAGTAATAAGAGCTGCTCCAGTACAAATACATCCCAAAGATTCTACTGTTTTTCTTAACCAGAGACAATATTCTCTAAGACATAAAGTAAAAATCAGACTATTACCTATAATTGACAACCTAAGGGTACAGGGCTTACTTGAGCCCTGTAATAACCCATGCAATACTCCAGTTCTAGAAATTCAAAAACCCATTGGGGAACAGATGTTAGTACAGGACCTTAGGTTGATAAATGAGGCTGTAGTGCTCATTCATCCCATGGTACCTAACCCATATACACTCCTTTCTCAGATCCCAGAAGATGCTAGTTGGTTTTCAGTGTTATATCTAAAAGATGCTTTTTTTTTTTTCTATTCCTTTACATACAGATTCCCAGTTTCTTTTTGCTTTTGAAAATCCTCATGACCAGGCCTCTCAATTAACTTGGACTGTGCTCCCCTAAGGGTTTAGAGATAGTCCACATCTTTTTGGGCAGGCACTTTCCCATGACTTGACCTATTTTACATTTTCCCAGGTCACAATCTTACAATATGTAGATGATATACTTTTATGTACCCCTCAGAAGAGCTTTTTTAGCACCCGTGCTCTGCTGAATTTCCTAGCCAGACAGAGATTATAGAGTCTCAAAATCTAAAATGCAACTTTGTAGCATTGAGGTAAAATATTTAGGCCTCAACATATCCAAGGGAACCCAAAAGCTGGAGAAAGATAAAATTAATCCAATTCTTTCCTACCCATAGCCCAAGCCCATAAAACAACTAAGGTGATTCTTAGGAATTACAGGCTTTTGTCACCTTTGGAGACCAGGATATGGGAGATTGCACGATCCTCTCTATCAGCTTATAAAGGATACCCATATTTTAACCTGGGAACCTGACTCTCAGGCTGCATTTCATAAACTTAAATAGGCCCCTCTAAATGCCCCAGCCCTAAGCCTACCCACTGGGCACCATTTCAATTTATACGTTGATAAGAGGCACAGTATGGCTGCGGGAGTCCTCACACAGGACCAGGACCCACTCAACAGCTTATAGGGTATCTGAGTCATAAATTAGACATTACAGCAAAAGGATGGCCTGCTTGCCTTACAGCTATGGCAGCTGTAGCTTTCTTAGTGCCAGAGGCATCCAAGTTGACTTTAGGTAAAGATCTCACTATATATACACCTCACAATGTAGCAGGACTTCTTTCTTCTAAGGAGAGCCTATGGATATCAGACAATTGGCTTAAATACCAGTATCTATTTCTAGAAGGACCAGCCATTCAAATAGACATGCTTCTTCTTAAACCCTTCCGTCTTTTTGTCAGAAAAGGAAAAAATTAAAGCTGACAGACATGACTGTGAATAGGTAATTCTTCATACATATCCAGCCAGAGTAGATTTATTAGACACACCCCTTACTGACTCTGAGTTGACTCTTTTCTGTGATGGCAGGTCCTTCATGGAAAATGGGATAAGAAAAGCAGGATATGCTGTGGTAACCTTACGTCAGACTCTTGAAAGTCCCTCACTTGCACCTGAGACTAGGGCTCAGCTAGTGGAGCTCATAGCTCTGACCAGAGCCCTACAACTTGGCAAAGACAAAGGGCCAACATTTACACTGATTCAAGATATCCCTTTTTAGTATTGTATGCTTATGCAGCTATATGGGAAGAAAAAAAATTACCTAATGGCCAACAGATCTCTTATAAAGTATCATAAGGAGATAGATGGTCTTTTGTTATCTGCATATATACCTTCCAAAGTAGCAATAATTCACCATTGAGGACACCAGAAGGAAACTGATGAAGTATCTTGAGGTAATCAACTAGTTGGTGCAGCAGAAAAAGAGGCTACTTGAGGGCCCCCCTCCTTCAGGCTTCTCTGATCTGGGAAGGTCCTCTTGATCATAAGCGATCTAAATATTCTCAGTCAGAAATAGAATGGGCTCTTTTCCGTGGGTGTCAGTTCCTTCCATCTGGATGGTTACAATCAAATGATGGTCAATTGTTCCTTTCTGGTGCTAATCAATGCAAAGTTATTAAGTCTATGCACCAGACCTTTCATTTGGGAGAACAATCCTCTTAACCAAACCATAGTCCCTTCCTCCAGGTATACAAAGGCATGATAAGTATCCTGGGGAAGAATGGCAGCTTGATTTTACTCATATGCCAAAAGAAAGGGACTTTAGTACTTATTGGCCTGGGTGGATACCTTCACAAACTGGATTGAAGCCTTCCCTTGCAGAACAAAAAAGGCACAAGAGGTGATAAGAGTCTTAGTCTCAGAAATCACCCCTCAATTTGGACTTCCAAAGAGCTTACAGAGTGATAATTGGTCTTCTTTTAAAGCAACAATGACACAGAATGTCTCTCAAGCACTGGGTAATCAATATCACCTCCATTGTGCATGGAGGCCACAGTCATCACAAAAGGTAAAAAAAATAAAATAAAATAAAACCCTGAAGAAACATCTCCATAAAATGTCTCAGGAGACCCATCTACAGTGGCCTCATTATTGCCTTTAGCTCTGATTAAACTAAGGAATACACCTCAAATCCTAGGCCTCAGTCTATTTAAAATGCTTTGCAGACATCCTTTTCTCACTAATGATTTTCGCTTTGATAAAGAAACAAATGACTTACTAAGAGACGTTACCACATTGGCTAAATTTCAACAAACTCTGCAACAGCTCACAGAAGCTCAGCCTAAGGAAAAGGGAAGTCCCATAATCCACCATGGAAATTTAGTACTGGTAATGTCCCTTCCCATCTTGTCCTTCCCTAGGACCTACTTGGGAGGGACCATACACTGTGATCCTGTCAACTGCTTCAGCTGTCAAGACTACAGGCCAGGACTCTTGGATACATCATACCAGACTCAAACTCTGGGAACCAGAA
>PVKA01010170.1:0-65382 GCA_004027165.1 Ctenomys sociabilis | reverse complement strand
AGTCCTACTCTTTTGAGGAGTCTCCACACTGACCTCCACAATGGTTGTACCAGTCTACATTCCCACCAGCAGTGGAGAAGTGTTCCCTTTTCCCCACAACCTCTCCAACATTTGTTGTTGGTTGATTTCCTTATGATAGCCATTCTTTCTGGAGTGAGATGATATCTCAGTGTTGTTTTTATTTGCATTTCATGAATGGATAGCGATGTGGAGCATTTTTTCATATATTTGTTCGCTTCTTTAATTTCGTCCTCTGAGAAGTGTGTATTCATCTCAGATGCCCATTTCTGAATTAGGTCTTTAAATTTGAGGGCCCTGTTATATCTTAGTTCTTTATAAATTCTAGACAGTAGTCCTCTGTCTGATTGCTTATTAGTTAGGATTTTTGGATTGTGGTGTCGGTGTCGAGTTCAAGCACCTAAGTTAGTTGAATGTCAATGGAGTGCCCACTTTTGACAGGTGTAGACAGAGGAAGGGTTGTAGAAAGAAAAAACCATGATGTGTGTGTATAGACAGTACAGTTGGGATAGATAACGCTGTGCTTCTACATAATTCTATGAGAGGCAAGATCTGCACTAATGGTGGTTGGACAGGATATTATGTCGGCTTTTAGTACTATAGTCATCCACTAGGTAAATAATTATTGAATTTTTGATATAATTCAGGTATAAAAAATAAGATAAGTAAGCAACTACACTCTTAAATCACTGATAAGAGATATCTGCTAAAATAATATCTGTAAATATAATATCATGTATGCACCTTGTACAATACCAAAACGTTATGCAAACAGTTTGCAATGTATTAATTCATCGAATGTGTATGGTTAAGGTGTCTTGAAACTGTCTGATTGACATTTGTATTTTAATAAAATAAAAATAAATGAAAAAAAAAGAAAAGGAGCAAAATATGATGCCGGTCAGTTTAGAAATGTTACTTGTGGAGTAGTGTTGCAATAGGTATGGGACCCGAGTCTATTCTGATAGCAACCATAGACAGCTTCTGTGAAGTTAATGATGGGGCAATTGTGGGACCAACGAGAATTTTTACTACTGCCACACTGCTGTGGAGTAATTTTGTTGGAGAGCTGCTTCTCAAATTAGTAGCCTATTTCAGATAAAGAAAGGAAGTCGCCTTAACTTGAAACTGCTGTGTCATTTCTTCTTCCTTAACTGAAATTCCAACCAGGGTTCAGGAAATGCCCAAATGAGCAACTTCTCTTTTCTTTTTCCCCAACTAAGTGGATTCCTACCAGCACGGCAGTTCAGAACTCACATCAGATCAATCACTTGGCTAGTCTCCTTGGGTATGGCGCTCAGGTGATGCGAAGGGGTGTAACTTGGTGTTGTTTGAAGCGGGGCTCACACTGATAGAGCCCCGTGGTTGCTGGTAGGTACTTAAAGTGGCAGGTTAATTCTCTATACATTAGAGTATGAAGGCAGGTCTAATCAATACCTGTTTCATTTTGACACGAGGAGCTTGCTTATAATTATAATTTCATCTTGCATGATAACTACGTATCAGGATGTTAGTGTGTTCAAGCTGTGATTTGCTATAATTTGGGTAAAATATTACTGAATTTCTATGAATGTTTTACTTTAATCAAGATAGAAATCACTGTTTTAGTTTATAATAGCCAAAGGAATTTCTTCTTCCAGTTTAATATTCTCAGATATTTACTAAATTGGAACATGATTTAACATTTTATTGCCTCATGTTATTTTATGAGTAAATGTTAATTTCTATTTACATTGTAGCAATATCTATTTTACTAGCTTTTAGAGATAAGAAAATATAAGTTCTGTTCATAGCAAAAAGGACAGCAGATGGTGTATTAGCCTGTGCTCTTTTCCCCCATGGTTAACAGATTATTCTTGTTTTCTATGCATATGTAAATCTAAACAGTTGTGTAAGAGATTTTAAGTATTCTAAAGCAATTAACATTTTAAAACAATAATTTTAATTATAATAATTTGAAAATTTATAGAAGGACTTTATATAATTCTGTGTATTTGTAATATACACCTATTTGTATTGATTATTACTCCATATTTTCAATATTGTCTCAGAATGTGTCATTAAGAGTAGGTATGTTGGGAAAAATAATAGATGACATAATCTTTAATTCCTTTTGAACATTTTATTATTAGTTTGTGTTTAGTTGTCCCCCCAAAGTCTCATGTAGTCATGGGGTGGGGACTTCTAGAGTTTGTGATTAACTCATGATCCACTGGGATTATTTACTGGAAACTTCATTTAATATTGAGACTTAAAATAACCTTGATGATTTTTCTGTGTTCAGAAATGTTCAGCAAAGCAAAGTGAAACAGAACAAGTTCACTGCTAAAATTATTCAGATAATTCTGCATCAGTTGTATTGTGGAGACTGTATGTAGAGATTCTCTCTCAAGCGGCTCTGAATTAGTATTAGCTCTTAGTTGATGAAGGCCTCTACAGCAGTCTAAGCTTTATGGAAACTATATTTTGGGAATTAGGAAAGAAACTTTAGTTGTTCTAAAACAAATGCAACATGTATAATCTTCATGCTATGACATTGGTTTTGTTATTATTTTACTTTCCAGTTTTATTTTAAAGAAATAGAACAGCACGATGTGAGTACATTTTGTTGAAGTGAAACTTAAGAGTTGATGTAAAAAATGAAGCATATTTCTCAAAGTCAGCTTAATTTTAATGTCTGATGTGCAAGTATTTTAGTTGTAGATACTCTAAATAATTAGAAAAGGTTTAAAGGCAAAGCAAACTCTTGGCCCAAGTAACCTTTTCATTAATCATGCTAATTATTACAGTGAAAGTAGGAAACACTTTTAAAAACTGGCTTGGATAATAAGAAAGGAGAAATAAATAAAAAAGAAACTGAACTAAATGCAATATTCTTAAATAATAATTTCAAATAAATTACCAAAATATGGTTCAAATAGAACTGGGAAGGATATTGATAAAATAATGAACATCATATATGTGTGGAAATACAATCTTTTATACATTGTATAAATAAAAATATGTAAATTAATCATGGAAATAACCACTTATTGTATAAAGAAATGGATTTCTTGTTAGCATAAGAAATGGAGTAGCAGCAGATCCAGAAAGACAATATTTACAAGTAGCAGATTGGCATTTTGGACTATTTGGCAACAAACCAAACCAAACATAGAGGATTCCTTCAGGTATTACTGGTGATGTTTGCTAAGCTCAAGGAGGAGAGCCTGGGAGGCACAGAGGGACAGGAGTGACACATACCTGCAAAAATATAACACATGAAGACAGAGCACCATTGTAATTTTGTAGGGAGGGAAAGAAAGAGAAGCAAGAAACTAATCAGCAAAAACTGATCCTTACTTTATAGAGCTGTTAATCGACAGGCAAGTGAGGAATCTTGGAGTGGAGTTGTGACTGTATAGAGATAGATCAGAAATTGGCAGCCAATTGCTTTGTAAGTGGAGTGAATGGTGGACAATTTTGTGTTTCCACTAAATTGGATTCACTGATGGAAAGCCAAAGCAAGGCAGTTCATGTTAAAATTGGGGAATGCATATCAGTGGAAAAGTGAACTGGGATAATAGATTGTAGACTCTCAGGTGACCTTTGTCAAGAGTAGGTTAGTCAAGGGGAGAAAGCCCTTGTTTCTATTTTCAGTTGCTCTCAGGAAAGAGGGAGGTTGGGCATAATGATCTTAAAATCCTACTGGGCTGCATTTTTATTTCATAATTTCAGGTTTGAATAAGCGAGAATTTGATCTGAAAAATGCCTTACTGGTCTCTTTTTAAAGGCACAAATCAGTCATAGTAGTAAGTGAATCTGGAAAGAGAGCTGGACTTTGTGCAAGATGCTGCCTACCTCTTCTTTATGTTCATTTTAGAGACTTGCCATGGAAAGTGTCTCCAAAATCTGTCGCTGCTTCTGTCTCTGTCTCTAATCCTTCAAATTGAAACAAATATTATTCATTTTCTAGCTTCCTCCACTGGGCTAGAGAGTTCTAGCCCTGTGTCCATTTCTTTCTCTAGTTCTTCCTCATACAAACATGTTCCAAATGCAGGAGATTGTTTGCTCCAGAATAAATTAAGTTCAAAATGATATCTGACTTCTTCAGACACATTTCTGCAGAAACAAGAATGCAAGCCTGGAGTGTCTGTAGCTAGCTGTTTGGCTCTATCTCCCACCCTCACTTCTGATGCATTTTGCTGCTACTCATTTTATCAAACATGTTTCAGCAGTCTTCCCAAATTAGGCTGGTACTGACCGCATTGGGGTTCTGTTTCTAGCAGGTAAGACCTCGACACACTAGTGGCTATCTAGAATTTCTAGGCGGCTAAGATGTCTACCCTCCTCGATTCTTCTGACTCTGTGTAAATTCAAAAACACTTGAGTTGAATACTCCCTCATGATAAGAATCCTTCATCAAGCCAGGCGTAGTGGCTCAAGCCTGTAATCCCGGCACTTGGGAGGCTGAGGCAGGAGGATTGTTGTGAGTTCGAGATCAGCCTGAGCTACAAAGTGAGCTTAAGGCCAGCCTGAACTGCATAGTGAGACCCTGTCTCAAAAAGACAAACAAAAAAAAGAAAAAAGAATCCTTCCATCAAATAATCCAATGTAATGGAATCCAATTCGATGAAATTTAATGAATCCCATTTAATGGAAATGCAAACCAAACTGTGTTGCAAACCATCAGAAGTTGTGTTGTCAGCATCTTCATAGTAACACTAAAATTTTGGTAAAATTTAGATTTTTCTTTCCTCATAAACTAAGAGATATCTGATCCTTTAATGATACTCACTTAGCCGATGACTTTTTCTCATTGGCTATGATGCCTTTGCATTTGCAAGAAAATGTTCACATAAAGATGACTTTTTCCTCCCAAAATTGCTTCTACTATTATTCTTCCTGTAAGCATGCCTAGTCTTGTAAAGAAAATTTCTCAGTGTCCCCAAAACGTAAAGCACTGATTATTTTAGTACAATCTTTCTGACTCTAGCCTTTCATTTGGTAGACAGAATGGAAAAGGGAAAGACCGCAGTCATTAATTTTAGATTTTTGTTTATATAGCACTCCTATATATACAAAAATGTAGAGCAAAGATGAGTGAATGTGGTATGTCTGCATAATACCTGGCAACCAGATGCACTTCTGAAATGAACAGAGGGAAAATACTTTGCTGAAAATATAATTGAATCTATTTCATGAGAGAATCAAAGGTAATATATGGAAACATTTCCCACTACAGAAATAATAATTTAGCTGAGTGTGTCTAGGGATGTTTCTGCATCTACTCTGCTGTTCTTTTGGTTCACCTTAATGTTTTTACTCCAGTACCATGCTGTTTGTACCACTATTGCTTGGTAATGTAGCTTGAACACAGATATTGCAGGGACTCCTGTTTGCTCTTACCCAAAATTGCTTTTGTTATTTTATTTTTTTTATTTTTTATTTTTTATTTTTTTGTCTTTTTGAGACAGGGTCTCACTATGCAGTTCAGGCTGGCCTTAAGCTCACTTTGTAGCTCAGGCTGGTCTTGAACTCACAACAATCCTCCTGCCTCAGCTTGCTTTTGTTATTTTAGATCTTTGGTTCTGTATGAATTTTAGGACTTTTTTTTTTCTAATTCTGTAAAGTGAGTCATTTGTGTTTTGACTGAGACTACATTGAATTTGTGTAGCAAATTTTTGGGAGGATGGCCATCTTGATAATATTGGTTCTGCCTATCCAGAGGCAAGTGACACCTTTCCATTTTATTTTTCATGTCCCTTTCAACCTCATTTTTTTTCACCTACTGTTTTCTTTAACCTCTTGTAATTTTCTTTGTAGAGATCCTTCACTACCTCATTAATTCCTATCTTGCTTCATTTATCTTGAACTTTTCTCCACCTGTCTGTGGATCAGTGAAACAGAACAGAGGATACAGAAACATTGGTAGACACATTCAGCAATAACTTATGTGAATGTCATTGTTTTAATAATTTTGTTCTCATCAAGTTTGTTATTCATGTACACAAATGCTGATGATTTTTGTGCGCTGAACTTGTATCCTTTTATGTTTCTGCACTTGGTTATTAATTCCAAGGTTTATTTCTGGTGGAGTTCTTTGGGTCTTCTGTGTAAAGCATCATGTTTTCTACAAATAATGGTGGATTGAGTTCTGCCTTTCCTATACCTGTTCTTTTATATTTTTTCTTTTGCTTCATTTCTCTGGCTAATATTTCAAGTACATTATTGAATAGAAGAGGTGATTGTGGACAGCTTTGTCTTGGTCTTGATTTTAGGGAAAAGACTTTTAGTTTTTCCTGATCTAGTATGATTCTGGCCATCAGTTTTTCATAAATGGCTTTTATTATAGTCAGTTATGGTTCTTCTATGCCTATTTTCTTCAGGATTTTTATCATGGGGGAGTACTGGATTTTGACAAAAGCCTTTTCTGCATCTATTGATATGGTCATGTGTTTTTGATCTTGTTTCTGTTTATGTGATGTATTACATTCATTGAATATGTATGTTGAACCATCCTGGCATTGCTGGGTGATGCCTACTTGATCATGATGTGTGACTTTTTTTTGATGATGTGCCCCATTCTATTTGCTAATATCATGTTGGGGAGTTTTGCATCTATGTTCATTAAGGAAAATACCCATTAGTGTTGTTTTTATTTTGAGTCTTTTCAGATTTGGGGTTGAGTGTGATACTTGCTTCTATAAACAAATTTTTGAAGCACTCTCTCCCTTTCAATTTCCTTGATGAACTTGAGGACTATTGGTGATGTAATATGCTTAAGGGTTTTGTAGAATTCAGCAGCAAATTCCTCAGGTCTTGGGGTTTATTTTTTAAATGGTAGCTTTTTTATTAATATGTAAATTGTATTGCTTGTTATTGGGTCATTAAGCATATTTATGATTTTTGGGTAAGTTTTGACAATCTGTATGTGTATAGGAATTTTTGTCTTCAAAATTTGGTGTTGGACTATAAAAACTTTTTAAGCACTATCTTCTGGATTTTGGGTGTTAGGATTTCACCTTTTTGATTTCTAATTGTATTAATGTGAGTCTTTATTCTCTTTTCTTGGTAAGTCTGTCTTATCTATTTTATTTATTCTTTCAAAAAATCAGCTATTTCATTTTTTTCTTTCTATTGTTTTAGTCAATAAATTCATTGATTTCTGCTCTCATGTTTATAATTACCTTCATTTTCAGCTTGGGGTTGGTTTGTTGTTATTTTTCAAGTACCTTAAGATTTCTTATAAGGGTATTTATTTAGACTTACTTTGCTCTCCTGATATGAGCATAGATTACGAAGAATCTTCCTCTTAGAACTGCTTTTATAGTGCCCTGAAGGTTTCACTGGTCTGCAGAAATTTTTGAATATCTTCCATCATGATTTCTTCTGTGACTCACTGGTTGTGTAGGACTATGTTGTTAAATTTCTAGGAGCTCTTGCCCCCTCTGAAGTTTCTCCTGTTGGTGATTTTTATTTTCATTTCATAGTCATTTGATAGTATGTGTGGGGAATTTCAGTTCTTTTATATTTACTTAAGCAGGCTCTGTGGACTGGTATGCAGTCTATTTTGGAAAAAGGACCATGTGGGGAATTAGAGGAGGGGGGCAGGGAATTGGGAATAAAGGGGATTAAAAAAATCTGCAGTACGTACATGTCCTCTTTCCCCAAGATGATCATAAACTGCATCACTGAAAACATGTACTAATAAAATTTTAAAAGTTAAAAAGAAGAGATTATCATTTACGTTGACCATTGGCCATGGATTAGTGTGCTACCCATGCTAATATGTGCAGATGATTTAGTGATTTCTCTGTGGTCGTTTGGCTTGGAGTTGGTGGAACACTCTGAAACAGGAAGTCTGAAGCACAGCATTTTTAGCTTTCTCCTAACTTTGCATGTGACTCTGAATAAGTCTGTGCATTTCTCAAGGATTTTGAGTTAGACTAATATCTGAGAAGAGAGCGAAGGCCTGGATCTGGCCAAGGGGTGAAGGATGAGGACCATGGTGGTGCTTAGGGCCTACTCTTGTACCTGAAGAGGAGCTCCAGATTTGTTCTCTGGAGACCAGACTTGCCCTGGACATAGGTGCTCACAGTGAAAAAGGAGGTCTTCTCTCTTTCTGAGTGGTCTCAATTTCATGTTTCCAACAGATTCGCATCACATAAAACATAGCACCAAACTCCTCTTCCTAAATCTGGCCTTTCCCCCCTCTTTACTACTCCTATCCAAATAGCCTTGGAGGATTTGCTTTTGGAGACCAATGAAGCAACTCTTTGCATAATTTGGCTGCTAGTTGGTAATCTGACTTTTCTCCATGGGGCAGTTCTACTTTTCCATATTTCCTCAAAATGCATTGCCAGTTTATTTACTCTTTTGATGTATAGCTAAAACCCTGGTTGTCTCTACATTCACTTGGATTTAATCCTATTGTACACATCCGCAGTAGTCTGTAGGACAAAACTTTTGAGTAGTTCCTAGTTTGGATTTGTGTAAAAATGAAGCAAATCATAGCAACAAATACAGCAAGCAAAGTTATTCCAGAGTGGCCTAAAAGAACAAAATTATAAAATAAGGAGTCTAAAATATGAAGTCCTTTACTGAGTGATAAAAGGCAATTTTGAACGTTAACTATTCATGTATAGTTGTCTTAGGAGAGTTTGAGTACCACAGTTATCTATGTGAGTAATTATTCCCCTCTCTTCTCTCCCCTGCTCTGCTTTCCCTTTCTGTCTTTGCCTTCCCTGCCTTGCCCTTCTCCTTTTTCCTTCCTTCCTTTCTGTTCTTTTCATCTCTCCAATCTACTCTTTTCTTCTGTAGGTGACATTAGGGAACAATGATTAGGTTTTCTTCATATACAAAAGACATGACCGTGTAACGCCTCAATTCAGCCCGGCAGTACCCTTGAAGCTAGTGCTGCTGTCTCCATTGTTCAGAAAGTAAAAGAAGTGCATTCGAATAGGTAGCTTTCCCAAGGTGGCCAGTGAAGTAAGCAGTGGGGTAGGCCCTGTGTGGTGCTTACCCCTGGATATATTATGCCATGCGTTCTGGACACTTCCATTTAAACTCTGTTGTTCTCTTTCACTCATTTTGAGTAAGATCCCTTTGCTGCAATTGGAAGGGAAGTAGTTTGAGTGAGAAGGATTTGGGGACATTAGAAATCATGATCACACTGAAGAAGTATTTCAAATCTCCACATACATAATGGGGCCTTTGACTGTATTTGATTTACAAAAAAAATAGCAGATGCAGAGGTAGCAACGGACCAGAAGAGGTGGTGGATTTTATAAAAGAAAGGGGTAAAGTGAAGAGACTCATTAATGTCGAAGCAGTAGATGGATAACCAGTGACAAATATCAAGTAGATTTGCTTCAGTCTAGGCAGGGAAAGGTCACTGATTATTTTTGGTTAAACTGGTTCACAGAAGCCAGGTCTCCACTAAAAAAGGGAATTAATTGCTTTCCTCTCCAACTAATTGCCTCAACATTTCCCTTTGCTTTGTCACTGGAGATTTGGTCAGAGAGGGGAAAAGTCAAAAGTCAGAGTTTGATGGAATCTACATAAAAAGGGAATCTGAGGAGACCAAATTATGGCATTTGGTGTAATAATGATAATGATATTTAGCATTTTTCCCTGGGAGTACTGTGGGTTTTTAGAGCCCTTTTCAATCTTTAATCAGACCATAGGGCATATTTAAAAGAGTTCACTGTTTTTATTTCCATCTAGAGGATAAAGCATCACAGAGAGATGAGCTGACCCAGGGCAAGGCTCTTGAGATGTTAATCCTGTATGTCAGATTACACCCTCCGATGTTCAGTCTCAGCTAGCAGCCTGGGCTCTTCCCAGTGATGCCATTTGTTCATGCTCCTTCAGAGTCTTGTTTTTGCAGGTTACTGTCTGAGATCACTACCTGTATCAATGGCTGAAAATCATCCAAGAACACAGTAGGAAATTGTTTTGATTTTGCACAAATTTCTTCACTTTCTGGCTACTAATTTGTGCTTCAGCTGCTTTCTTGCAACAAGACATTCTCAGGGGTGTACCTCAAAGAATGAGTCTTAAAAATGCCGTTTAACTCTCAGTTCTTGGGAATATGTGAGTCTTGTCATTTAGAAAGCAGGACTAGCACCAAACTCAGGATGTGATCAATCAGTATTGCATTGCTCTGGCTCTTATGATGTACTGCAGAGGCTCATTGATGACCATTTCTTTTTATGAGATTCCAAACCTTCAGTATCAACCACTTCTGTTTGCCATGATATTGGTAATTAGATACTTGTTTCAAGTTTTTAAATGATGATTATTATAATGAGCACAGGTTTTAAGTAAGATGGTTAAGTATTAAAAGAGCTATGACATAATCAGTTATTTAATCTCAGACACTCCATGCCATTTGATTGTAATTTCATTTCTTAATCTGTAAACCTGATCTACCTTCTAGGATTTTTGTGGTTTTTAAGTGTGAAAGTGAGTATAGCAAGTAGCTGACTTCCTGTACAAAATGGAGAACTTGTACCTTTAGTTGTTTTCTTAATGCTATTATTGAATCTTATGAAAATATTGAATGATTGAATGGAAGCAAAACTTAAAATGAACATAAGATGCTGGTATTTCCCCTCCCTCCGTACCCTAAGACCAGGGATACAGCTCAGTGGCACTGCACCTGCCTGGCAAGCATGAGGTTATGAGTTTGATTCTTGGTCCAACCCTCCTCCTCAACCCCCAAAACTCAATATTCAGTAAAGTGTTTTATTTGAACAAAATGCTCTTAGTTATGTTGCATTCTCTTTCCATCCTATGTGTCTATAACAAGTCTTCCTTACCCCACCATTTTGGGAAGTCTTCACCCATGTCATTTTGTATTTAGAGCAGCCTTGGGAATTGAACAGTGCTGTCATGGCATAGGTTAGAGTACTGGTGTGGTAGCAAGTACTCTGTCCAAAGGCGCACAGCTTGTCAGCTGGGAACCCAGATTTGAGATCAGGTGAGTTCATTTCAAAACCTGTAATCTTAACTGCTACTCTAATGATGTGTGTCAAAGATCAGATTATTTTTCAGCATTGACATTTGTTCAAGCTGAGAAGTCAAATTATCTTTTAAATTTTTAAGAGTTTCAAGCTTAATTTTTTTTGCTTACACTAAGAATAAAAAACTAATGTCAAAAGTTACATCAGTATTACCACCATCCATTTTTATCCTGCATGTTTTTGTTTTAAATTAATTTTACTAGTACATTGTAGGTATACATAATGATCACATTCATTGGTAGGGAATTGTAAGTTAATATTTTTATTTAACCTCAGTAAGTGTCATGAGTTTATTCATTTGTCAAACACGTTTTAGTCCCCTCTGAAGGAAATTAGCAGCTGGGCCTGCTTTTCTCTGGGCCTCCTCTGTCCTCTTGCCTTCTTTCCATAACTGGCAGGAAGGGCCATGAGCCTCTTTCCAGTACTGAAGCTGAGGGCCAACTCTGAGGGGATTGTTGTCAAACTCTTTACAACTACCTGAACTTGTTTCTTTTATATGGTGTAAACTAATACAACTCCTTTCAAATATATAAACAGGACTCGCCTACTTTATAAAACAGCAAGTATTCAGGCTTTCCATACATGGAAAATTGGTGAGTCCGTCCTGATGAACTTCACTGCTCAAGTCAGTCAAAAAGTAATCACCAGTGAAGCCAACTGTTTTGACAGATTTTTGGCCTACATGTTGCTTATTTGACTGCCTTGTCTGTCAAGCTGAAGTGATCAGATTGATTGGAGATAGTCTCACAGAAAAGTTTAACTTGGGGGAATGTGAGCATCTATATACCAGAATCTACTTTAAATAACTTCATTTGAAATCTATACCTATTTTCCTGGGCCCAGGAAGAGAAGTTTGAAATGACAGATTGCAGTATTTGACTTTCTAGAGTGGCATGTCTTGTTGCTTCTTAGAGCTAGCAATATATTTATAGGCTACTACACAACCACATTTCCCCCTGCAATAAAGAGTTCAATAAGTTTGAAACTCTGCCCTAAGTTGGTAGTGTCCTAATAAGGCATCATGTTGTCTTACTTTTTGATAATCTGATGATAGAAGTATGAACATATATTATTTTTCAGGCACTAACTTACTCATTCAGCCATTAATGACTTGTAGTAAGCCAATGGCACTGATAGTAGCTCCAAGAAGAATTTAGGAGAGAAACAGAAACAAAATGCCAAACAAAACCTTTTATGAGAGACAAGACAATAAGTTTTTCATTAAGATTTGTCTTAATAGTTGGGTGCTCCTGTGTTTGGTGCATAAATATTTATGAGTGTTACTTCTTGCTCTTGAATTTTTCTCCTGACCAGTATATAGTGGCCTTCTTTGTGTCGTTTGATCATTCTTGGTTTGAAATTGAGACTATCGGAGAACAGAATTGCTACTCCATGCAGGACTACAAGAAAAACCCTGAAGGGACTTCACTGACCTCATAAGAAATATAGAGTACATGTGTTGGTATATAAGTCTCGCTCTATCTAGGTCTTAACCATCCAGCAGAAAAGTATAAAAATGAAGTTTACATCATGGGGCCACAATATTAAGTTGAGCTGTAAATGGCTATGGTCGACAACATCTTCAGATAACTCATTATTGTTGTGAAATGCGGGACTGTGGTGGATTGTGTTGTCGAGTTCAAGCACCTAAGTTAGTTGAATGACAATGGAGTGCCCATCTCTGACAGGTGCAGAGCAAGGAAGGGGTATAGAATGGAAGAATTATGATGTGTGTTTATGGACAGTACAGTTGGGATTGATAATTCTGTGCTTCAACATAATTCTATGAGGGGCAAGATTTGCACTAATGGTGGTTGGACAGGGTATTATGTCGGCTTCTAGTACCATGGACAACTGCTAGGAAAATAACAAGGTAGAAAGTATTAAGTATTGAATCTTTGATGTAATTCAGGTATAAAAAATAAGATACGCAAACAACTATAGTCTCTTAATTTACTGATAAGAGACATACGGTATAATAATGTGTATAGGTATAATATCATGTATACACCTTTTATGATACCAAAACATTATGAAAACAGTTTGCAATGTATTAATTTATGAAATCCATCTTGTCAAGGTACCTTAAAACTGTCTCATCGATATTTGTACTTCAATAAAACAAAAGTAAAATAAAAAAAAAGAGAGAGACAAGAGAATTTGGCTGAATTTATTACTTGGGTTATATTTTAAAGCAAGTCTTTGTATATATCAATTATTATGTTCCATTAGAAAATTTCTTTTCCAATGAACCTCCAAGATATGGGCAAGACAAAAAATAGTTATTTATTTCTTAATTACTTTATTTTCATTTGTGTATTTGGTACAAGGTGTCACTGCACAGCTCAGACTCATAGTGACCCTCCTGTTGTCAGCCTCCCCAGCACTGGGATTACAGGCATGTGCCACCACTCCCAGACTCAGTTGCCTGCTTAGCAAGCCCTGGGAGCAGGGCTGGTGTGGCATGCAGGACTGTGGATCGTACCCTGGTGCTTGCATTTGCCAAAGTAGGCACTTAGTCCACTGAGCTGTCTTGCTGGCCTGAAAATAATTATTTATGCTCATGTTACAATGTTGGGTTTTACAAGGTGGACATAAGGGAATTTTTAAAAAATTTTTTAAATTTTTAATTTATTTTTATTTTTGTTTTATTGAAGTACAAATATCAGTGAGACAGTTTTAAGATACCTTGACAAGATGGATTTGATAAATTGATACATTGCAAACTGTTTTCATAATGTCTTGGTATCATAGAAGGTGCATACATGATATTATACTTACAGACATTATTATCGCATATGAGTCTTATCAGTAAAGAGAGTGTAGCTGTTTGCATATCTTATTTTTTATACCTGAATTACATCAAAGATTCAATACTTAATATTTTCTACCTTGTTATTTTCCTAGCAGTTGTCCATAGTACTAGAAGCTGACATAATATCCTGTCCAACCACCATTAGTGCAAATCTTGCCTCTCATAGGATTATGTAGAAGCACAGTGTTATCTATCCCAATTGTACTGTCTATACACACACATCATGATTCTTCTTTTCTATACCCCTTCCTTTGTCTACACCTGTCAGAGAAGTGCACCCCATTGTCATTTAATGACACATTTTCATTAAGTCTGCCTTGTGTTAGTCCTAAATGTATTTACATTATTGATCTTAATGTTTTTACGTTGAGAATTTGAAAAGTTGTGCTATTGTTTGAAAGATTTACTTATGTGCTGCTGCTTGTAATCCACCCAGAATTTTGACTGTTCTTGTGAGAATGTTTTATAAATGTTGAGAATGTAGATGATACCAATAAATACAATGCTAACATTAAACAGGAGTTAAGTGTAGAATGTTAGTAATAACTTAAATAATGACAGTTCTCAAGTTAGCTGAATGACCATATTTTCTTCACAATAGAGTCACTTTGCATATCATTATTTTTCTTCACATTTCATGATTAATAGAGGAAAAGGAAGGTTATTTTAGATCTGCTTTCCAATTTTCAGCTTTCTAGTTATGGTCTGAGCAAATGATCTCAGTAAGAGAACCCTGTGGCCCAAGGAAAAAACAAACGTTAAGTCAATCCTGCATTTTGCATATTAATATAGGTAGGCTATTGGGGGTGTGTAATTAAATTTTATATGTATCTTACATTATGGAATAATTATTCATAATATTTCAGTTGTCATCCTGACACTTTGAATCTTTTTCTACACAAGTGAGAGTATTTTGTTAGGTTATATAAATACGTTGTGTAAGTTTACTTCCTGGCAGCAATTAAAGAGGATATTTTCTGTAATGTTTTCTTCTTCACATTAGATAATCCATACTAAAAATATGAGCTAATTTGAAAAGTAAAGCTTTAATTAATTAATTAATTAATTAATTATTTGGTACAGGGTCTAACTATGCAGCTCAGACTTGTAGTGATCCTCCTGTTTCAGCCTTCCCAGAGCTGGGATTACAGGCATGCATCACCACACTCTGTCTCTATAGTCGGCTCAGCATGCCTTGGGGTGGGGACAGCAAGGCATGTGGTACTGGGGATTCAACCTTAGTCCCTGCACTTGCCTAAGCAGGGGCTTAGTCCACTGAGTTATCTCTCTGACCCAAAGCTTTGTTTCAGTGATTGCTATTGAATCATTCAGAGATTCAGTAGTAAAGTCAGCTTTGGTTTGAATTTCCTTCTTACCTTTAGGGCTCCTTGACCAACCTTCTGGCTTTGGTTTTGCTTACATTGTGCTGGGTGTAGAGACTGCAGCTGCCTCATGGCTTGATGAAGTGATTACAAGAAACCAGGTGAGCAGAACTCCAAATAATGTACCCGATCCAAGGAAAATTTTATACTTGTTCCTATGAGTAGTACATTACTCTAGTTTTGTTAAGATTATTAACATAATTTTTAACATTGAAGCCAGCACTAGGAGAGTGTCAAGTAGACCTTGTTTGGTTGTTGACTTGTGTGCCTGCTGCATCTCCCTAAGCCTAAGCTAGTTCATTGGAAAATGCATGAAGTAAGAAATGGTCATCATGAAGAATCAAGTAAACCATGATAAAAGAGACCAAATAAACCAGTGGATAAGAATGTGCTCTGCAAGTAGCATAACACTATGTAGGGTCCAGCATTGGACTTTCTGCTAGTTGTTGTCTGGAATTCAGCATTCTTTGTCTGATTTTCCTTTAATCTCACAGCTATGTTTTACAAAACTCAATTTCAATGACAGTAAAAACTTTTATAAACTGTGCCACCAAGAGCAAAATCTGTGAAAGAGAAATATTATAAAGCAAATTATCAGTGCTATATGTTGCTGTTTTCAGTTCAGTAGAATGGTGCTGTGGCTTGTGTCTCTCCAAAACCTCATGTGGACACAGGTGGGGCTTATTCAGAGGTGGCTGGCTCTAGCGTCTGTGATGCTAGAACTGATTCGTGGTGCATTGCTAGGACCGAGGGCACTAGGATTAAGGCTGTGAGTGCTGCCTAAGTAGTCTAAGTAGATCCGAGGGACAGAATGTGTTGATTGTCTCTTATTGCTTTGTGGCCTTCTGCCTACCATGAATTTTTTCTTCTCTGCAATGTCTGTCTGCCAAGCCACACTGCCTGGGAGCCAGCTGACTACAGTCTGAAATCTGTATAAACTGTGAGCTAAGTAAATCTTCTCTCTTTCAGTTTTGGGTGTCAGGCATTTTGTCTCAGTAACAAGAAAAATAACTAAAACAAATGTAAATTAATCACAGTCAAAGTTAAGAAAATAGCTACCACTTTTTTATTCGAAGATTTGTAGCCCAGGATGGGGGTTGTCAGTGGCCCAGCTATTTCAAATCTGCTGGCCATCTTCTACTCTTTCTCTCTGTTCAACTCTGACATTTGACCTTGTTAACTGCTTTTTATTGTTCTTGAAGTTCTCTCCTACATTGGCTTTGTGATTAGGTAATGTCCTCTTTTCGCTGAACTTTTTTGAAATTGCTTCAGTTTCTCCCATACCTTATACATTGATTTTCTTTTCTTTTCTTTCTTTTTTTTCTTTCTTTGGCAGAACTGGGGATTGAACTCAGGCCCTTGTGCTTGCCAGGCAAGCACTTATTCTACCGAGCCATCTCACCAGCCCCTATATTTCTTGACAAAACATCCTGCCCTTAAACTGGCTTTTCACACCTAATTTTTCATCTCCTATACCTTCATCTAAACCCTGATTCAGTGACTTCTAACCTGGCGACCAAGTCAGTTTCTACCATTTTTCTATGTACCAAATCTCTCTTTCAGTGTTCCATAGGGATTGTGACTTCGATAAGTCAACAATGAATTTATCATTTTTCCTTTAAAGCTTTTACTTTCACTTAGTTTTCATCTGATAAATTTATCTTAACTACTTTCCATTTCATATCATAGTATTATATATGAATCTTCCTCCCCTGAGTAAACCAATCAGAAGGTGATATTAGAACACAAGTTACTTCTTAAGTTTTTCTATATTATGGATAGTCTTTGACCTTTTAAAAAAATAATTCTAAGCATTTATTTTTGGTGCCAGGATTGAACTCAGGACCTCACACTTGCCACGCAGGTGTTGTGCCTCTGAGCAACCTGCCCTGTCCCCTAAGCATTGCTGATTTAGCTTGGGGCTTCTGCTTTTGTCTCCCAGAACATTACCAAATCCTTACTTGTTTCCTCAAATCTAGGGTGGTTTTCTTTTGGAAATGAGAACATGTTATTTACCTAAAAAAAAAGCTATACACACAGCTGACAACGATATATAACAAATTTCCAAGACACAACAAAGAAAAATCCTCATGTACAGGATTATTTACAGGTTTAAGGCTCATACTTGAGAAGAAATATCATCCTCAGATCTCTGTAGATGCAGAATAGAGTCTCTGGCACCACACTTGGAGGAGTGGTTTTTCATTACTTGGCCTGCATATCATTGTTTAAGAGCTATTTCATTTCTTTTAAATAATTTTGTTGAGAAACAAATAATACTGAGACAGTTTCAAAACCAATTAGTAAGACAGTTTCAATAATTAATAAAATGCATATTGTTGTCTTCTTAGTGGTTATTCATTGTACAAGATGCAGACATGATATTCTGTCCACAAACACCATTAGAACAAACCTTTTTATTCATTAAGAGAATTTAGCTATATACCTATCCTATTTTGAATATACAGAGACACAATGGTTATTCATTTGTATCCCCTTTTTTATTTAGTTTTGTCAGAGAAGGGTATTCCATTGTTATTTAAATATTGTTGGTATGTGAATTCAGCAAAATATTCCAATATAGTCCAGTAGTCCATAACAGTAGTGGGTTATCTTTAGGACTGGCAATGTCAGACTTGAGCCTTTTACAACTCAGCCTATTAATATAGCTTTACTTTTTACACCTTGTTTTTATACTTTTCTGCTGGCTGGTTAAGACCAAGATAAAGCAAGACCTATATAATAAGAAATGTAACTTTTGTGTCTGATAATGTCAGTGAAGTCCCCTCAGGATTTATCCTGAAACTCTGAACTGCAGTTTATAGATCCTTTGTAGTGTCAGCTATATAGATGAGTCACAGCCATTGCTTGACCAATTTTCTCTGTGAAAGCCTGAGAGAATGTTTTCTCACCATGTGACTCTCCTTAGGCACATTCTACATCATCAATCACTTTCCTCTGTGGTCCCATAATCTCCTAGATCAGAAAATTTGGGACACAACTGAGTTACATGATGTTGCAGTATAGGTTCTTCTATGTCCTGAGTCTTCACTGACCTTGACATTCTATGGCCAAAATGTTGACTGTCCTTGTGGCCTTCCTTGTTCTCTAATTGTTGGACTGCAAACTTAGATGGCTAACCCTCCAGAAGAGAAGCTTATTATTACCCTAGAACATATGTAGTTGGGTTTAACCTATCTGTCTGAATATCAAACATCTTAGGCATAACGTGGAACAGGTATTTTCTATCAAGTATTGATATGTTAAACTTTAAGTGCCTCCAGAATATGAAGAAAAAAATTTAAAAAATTAAAAATTAAAAAAAAGAATAAACAATTACATATTTTTTTTACAGAGATTTAGATATCTAAGCATAAACAGCATTGTAGCAAGACAGTCCTGTGACATTTATTTTCTTGTTTCTTTTTTTTTCCATTTATTACAACTTTTTTTAAAGCAGATATTTACTTTTTTTTTTTTTTTTTTTTTGTCTTTTTGAGACAGGGTCTCACTGTGCAGTTCAGGCTGGCCTTAAGCTCACTTTGTAGCTCAGGCTGGTCTCGAACTCACAACAATCCTCCTGCCTCAGCCTCCCGAGTACTGGGATTACAGGCATGCACCACCACGCCCGGCTGCAGATATTTACTTGAGAGACAGTATGGCAATAATTGGTATGTTATGACAAGAAGCATGTATTCAGAAAACCAGAAAGACAGGTACTTCAAGCATGACCCTACTATTATACATTGCTGTCTTCAGTGCTAATGAATCATATTAGCTTCTCAGTAAGGCTTTAAATGGTTTAAAGTAGCATAGGGTGGTAAGAGCAGAGTTTAGAGGTGTACTTGCAACTCTTCATTGTGATCTTTTCCCTGCCTGTTTGCTGCTTTCATTTTTTCTTACCTTTATTTCACTGGGAGAGTGGTAGAGAGGGAGAGGGAGAGGGAAAGAAAGAAAGGGAGAGGTATGGGAAGGGGAAAAGGGATGGGGAGAGGGAAGGGGAATGAGGGGAGAAAAGGAGTTGAGGAGGAAGGGGAGAGGGAGAGGAAGAGGAGAAAAAGAAAGATGGGAGGAGGGAGGAGGGAGGAAGGGGGAAGAAAAGGGAGAGGGAGAGCATGGGGGAGGATGGAGGGGGAGAGGGTGGAGAAGTAGGGAGTGTGGGAGAGGGATGGGAGAAAGTGGGCGAGGAGGGATGGGGAGAAGGATGGGAGAGGGCATTTTGCTTTCATAACTTCTGCTGTTGCATTTTAGTAGCACTGAGAGGTTAATGAAAGACATTTGGTTTAGGGAACAGATCTTTGTTAAGATTTCCCTCAACTCCAGTAACGATTGAGAAATCCAATATTGCCAACATTTCTAGGCAGACTGTTTCTTAGAAGTCATCAAAATTCATGTTACAAGAATGACAAAATAAAACTCAGTCAAACACTGCGTGTTTAGTTTCTTCCCTATTGCTGCTGTAACGAATTTAACATAGATTTCGTGATTTAAAATCAAGACACTAATTTATTATCTTTCAATGCTAGGAGACAAAAGTACTAAATGAGTTGCATGGGACTGTAATCACGATTTGGACCAGGCCTAGTGCTTTCTGGAGGCCCAGGGGCTTGTTTGTTCCCTCTCTTTCCAGCCTCTGGAAAACCCCTGCCCACTGGCTAATGAGTCCACACCGTTTTGACATCTGTTCCCACAGCCACATCCCTCGTCTCCCTCTGACTATCCTGTCTGTTTTTATGAGTACCCTTGAGATTACCTCTAACCCACCCACATAATCCATGAAAATTCTCCCATCTCAAGCATTTTAATTTAATTACACCTATAAAGTTCCTTGTGTATTAATAAAGTTATGTATCAGGAGAATCTGTGGATTAATATGCAGATATGTTTGTTGAGGAAGGCATCATTTTACACACTACGGAGTCGCTGCAAAGAATAATTGGTAGAAGCTTAACAAGGCCAAAACCATACATTTTTAAATATGTTTTCACTGTGTTTTAGTTTTAATGAAAACATTATTTCTTTCCCTCCTTGATAAGTTCACTTGCCTGCTCAGATCATTATGGAGAAGGAATCTCGAATCTTCCCTTCTGACATTATAATACAGTATTTTTCATATACTCCAAAACTATATTACTCAATATTTTCATTCTTTTTATTTCTCAGAAGCAATTAACATGAAAGATTGTTAAAAGAACTTTTCTAGTGCTTTACTTCATAGTAATTTCTCATACCTCAAGAAAGAACTTTAAATATAAGAAATAGAATAGTCATTTGAGTAGAATATACTGAACTGAAAATAAAATCATTTCACACCTTCTTCGCTCTAACCTTGCTGTTAAGCCCTTCTGAAGAGCAGAATAAGAGAATTTTCTGTAAGTGAAACATCGAGATAAGACAAATATGCTATAAAGAAATGAAAATTGCTCCTTGGGAAGAGAGCTGGACCTCCAAATCATGTATGTGTTTTTGTTACTGAGATCTAGACTAACGTTGAACAAACAACCCTCAACTGCCCTGTCACGGTGGCAGATGTCCACCTCAGCATTGTCCTCTACAGTAGTATGTGCCCAGATCTTGTAGTACATGGTGGCTAAAGGATAGACTTAGTGAAACACAAAATAAAACTGAAACAAAATTGAGTGAATCAAGTAAAATTCCACCACTATTAGGGAAGTAACTCCAATAGTTTTTTTTTTTTTCTCTTCAAAATTGGGTAGCTAAATTCATAGGTTTACATCTCTATAGTACACACATTTTTCCTAATAGACTGGTGTTAATTTTGTTATCTTTGTGAACTAAAATCAAATAGCTTTCAGCTGAAAGGATATCCTTTGGCTTCATTCATGTCTTGAGTAACTGGAAGCACATGTGGTAACCTGCTTGAACTTCAGTTTCCTTCATCTATGAACTGGAATAACCATCTTCATTTAAATTATGAACTAGACATGGAGGAAAGGGCAAGGACAGGAAAAAAATATGACCGTGACTGCTATTATTTTGCATTCTGGGTTTTCATTTAGTCCATGAGGCCTTATGTACCTTCTGCATGAATTAATATTGAATGTCTATGCACTAAATATGCATACACAATTGAAACCAGAAGGTTTTATTATACAGGAACATTGTCGTTCATTAGAAGGGGAAAATGGAGTTATGACAACTATGTAAGGGAAAGTCTTAGGGAGAGCCTCAAAATTTGAGAAATTTCATTCATTTATATTTCTAACAATAAATCCATTTAAAATAGGGAAAGCCAAGACCAATTGTATTTATTTGTTAAGAAAAACCAAGACAAGATGCATTTTACCATTTTATCAGAAAACCAGCAACATCAACAGAAATTGATAGAAATGATAGAAAGGTACTTAGAAACAGTCATTTTCTGGTGTTTGTCAATCAGAATGAATAATCACGAAGTCTCATTTTCAATTAGATTATTTTAATATTTCACTACCTAAAATGCCCCCAATCATATTCTTTAGAAAATTGTTAGACTAGAATATGACAGTTCTAATGATGACATTATGATAGAAGTGACTTCATTAATTGATGATCATATATCAACCCATAAAATAAGTAGATGAAAGATATAAAAAGTTTTCTAGCCAAAGATAGCATAAAAACACTTGAATTGTTTAGAACTTCTTTTGTTTAGAATTTTATCAACATTAAGCCTTTCAATTCTTTTCTTCTTAAAAACTTACGTAAAGTTCTGTGATATTTTCAACAATATTAAGTGACCTGCAAATTTCCTTTTATAAGATCTGAATAGGACATTATATTAGTATCACCTCAAATATAACCTTTAAAATAATGGTAATGATAAATATTGTGTATTTATGACATAATATGAGAGATGCCAACATTGTAAGGTTTGATTTTTATCACAAATGCTCCCATTTATGACTTTAGATGTATTTTAGAACATGTAGTGTTTTAAATGCATTCATGATTTTCCATGGTATTTGAAATATGACCTTTTAAGGAAGTCAGTCTTGTTTCTCTTTTCTTCTCTGCATCTTTGAAAGAACATTCATAACTTCATAATAAAAATGGTATCAAAGGTCACTATTCTTAGGATGAAAAATGGTACCCTTAAGCATTTGTGGGACTTTGTTTTAACTTGAAAGCAACCAAAATGTAGAGCACAACATCAACCCAACTGTTGATTTCTGAAGCAGAATGTAGTTTTACTTTACAAAATTATTCTTTAGTAAATATTAGCTCTAATGTAATCAGGTAAATAACTTTTGAAAAAGTGAGGACATTTTGCTAAATGTAGCTCAAGTAAACATAAACAGTGTGTGCATTTCTGTTTATTGGAAGCTGTTGAACTGTAGCAGACTTTAAGCTTCTGAAAAACCATAATTGTGACATTAACTTAGTTATATGTAGCTATACATTCTAAACACAAGCATGTTTAATAGCAGCATAATTTGCTATTTGGACAATGCAATCTTATTAAATGAAAAAATCAATTTTCATTTGTTCAGTTGATTTGTTGAATTAGAAAAGACAATTTCTTATCTCATTCCCTAATGAGACATAAGTATGTACAGCACTCAATTTGAATTTTACTGATTGATACCATTTATTTATTTATTGGTGTGTACATTTGGTAAAGGGTGAACAGGGCCTACAGGGTCTCACTATGTAGATCGGACTCATAGTGATTCTCCTGTTTTCACCCTCCAAAGTGCTGGGATTACAGGTGTGTGCCACCACATCTAGTCTCAATCCCTGTCTCAGTGCTTCCCGGGGGTGGAGCTGGCACAGCAATTGTGGGCATTGAAGCCCTGGCCCCTGTGCCTGCTTGCAGGTGCTTTAATCCACTGAGCTATTTGACCAGCCCTAGCAATTATCTATTGAAGTTTTAAATTTTTTATTTGCATATTTGCAAAAGATGGGAACTTGCTATGTTGACCAGACTGGCCTCGAACTCCTGAACTCAAATGAACCTCCTGCTTCAGCTTCTAGAGTACTAGGATTACAGGTGTGCACCATTATCCAGCCTGTACTGAAATTTTTAAAAATAAATTTGTAAGTCTATCTGAATTGTATAATATGGCAAGATTTTATGGTACCACAAACAAGATAACTTATAAAAATAAGCTAATATATATAAAGATATAGCATAGCTTTTTTTTTTTTTTTTCATTTGCTGGTCATTCAGCAGAGACCACAAAGGATATAAAGATATTAGGAAAAAACTTAGGGTGAAAGGTGCTCCAAAAATTCTCAGCATTTCATATATAGAAAAATAACATATTCCATATATTATTTATGATTTGACATTATATTAAACCTTTTCAAATCTGATTTTCAAAACTTTTTAAATATTGGAACTGCAGATAAGGGTTAGGGACTAGAAATTTTGAGAACTAGAAATATGACAATTGGGGAACTGTTGGACTAAGACACTGAGGCTGTATCTGTTTCACAAGGGTGAATGCAAAATTTGGAAATAGAACAAACTAGGCCAGCTGGGTGGAGCACACCTGTAATCCCAGAAATTGGGAGGCCGAGATCTGAGGACCACCACCAGTTGGTGGCCAGCCTGGGCTGTGTAAGCAAATTCAAGTCCAGACTGAACTACACAGCAAGATCTGATCTCAAAAACAAAAATCAAAACAAAAGCCAAACCCAATATTTACTTAGCTAAAGAAGTCTCACCTGACAAGGCAAAATGAATAAACTTGAAATAAACATTTTGGAAAATATGCAGAAAAGTCAATGGGATTAGGAGGGAAAGATATGAGTATGAGAATAGGTTTTCCTTTGTTCATGTAGGAGATGCAAGCCTATTGTGCTCAGAATCCTCTCATCGAATCCTTCACTATTCACTGTCTCAGCCACCACCTAAATCTAGATATCATGCAAATTATATCCTTGATGTAATTCAGCCCAGACTTTCCTTCTGGCTTTTAGACACATATTCCTACCTACACTTTCATAGTCTTTCCTGAACACAAGGCATCACAAATGTAATTAGTTTTAACTAAATTGATGATTCCTTGTTCTACAAACTACAGTCTTCTCAATGCAGGACACTGTCCGTCTAGATATGTAAGCTGGACATGCTGGCATCAACCCTCCATCCACTTACAAACATCTTTTCAATCCAATTACTTGTGTCTACATGATCACCTCACTGACTTCAGGGTTTAGTGGGCCATTTCTTCTTACTTGAAATCCCTCACATACCTCTTAAAAATTCATCTGACTTAACTTCTGTTGCATCTCCTTTGTGATAGGTTTCAGTATCCAAAGACATTGTAGGAGCTGCTCCAGCGACCTGTCAGCCATAGAGTGAGCTGAAATCTCTCGACTCTGGCCACGTTACCTCCCTTCAGTGCATGTTTTTCCTTCAATGTCATGTGTTCAGCCTCACTTTTCACTATATCTTCAACTTCTTAAGCTCAGTCCTGTGTTAGGAGAAGTATGCCTTCCCCTCTGTCCTGATCGTTCTTGTGTCCCACATGCTCATGGTCATCTTCTTCTCTCCTTCCTTCACTTACAGCACCTGAAAATTTATAGTCATTTGTGTGACTGCTTGATTATTATTATTTTTATTAATTTTACCAAGAAATAAATAGCACTGAAAAAGAGTTTCAAAACAGGTTAGTAGGACAGTTAATTAGCACATTGCATATTGTTGTTTTGTAGTGGTTATTCACATAGAAGATGCAGACATATCCTGTCCAAACACTATTAGTACAAATCTTTATTCTCATTGAATTAAGAGAAAGTAGCTGTATATCTATCCTATTTTGTATACACAGATACAAAATGGTCCTTCATTTGTATTCCCCCATTTTGTTTAGTTTTGTCAGAGATCAGTATTCCATTGCCATTTGAATATTGTAGGTGCATGAATTCAGCAAAATAATCCAATATAGTCCACTAGTCCATAATAGTAGTGGGTTATCCAAAGGACTGGCAATGTCAGAAGTTGTTGACTTGAGTCTTTTACAAATCAGCATATTAATATGGCTTTACTTTTTGTACCTTGTTTTTATACTTTTCTGCTGCATGGTTAAGACCAAGATAAAGCAAGTCTGTCTTTTCTATCTTCCATAAACTCCATGAGGATGGGGGTCATACTGGACTTTGCTGACATTGATAGCTGCTGATGTGATTCTTGATTAATGTTTACTGCTCCAAAATTTTCAAATGCACAAACTCTTAAGAAAAAGGTCAGAATGGGGCTGGGGAGATGACTCAGTGGAATAAGCACTTCTCTGGCAAGGGCAAGGGTGTGAGTTCAATCCCCAGTTCCGCTAAAAAAAAAAAAAAAGTCAGACTAAGTAAACAAAGTAAACAGTTATTGTTGGTATTTGTTTTATTTTTTTTTTAAAGAATATGAAGGTGAAGAGTAAATAAGATCTAAAATGTACAAAAGGTATTGTGAAATGAGAAGAAGTTTTCAAAAAGGTAAAAGGAACTAGAATGGGGATAGAAAAAGGAAAGAAGGGAAAAGAAAAAAAACACAGGCTAGTTATACTATTACTATCTCTTAGTTTATAGAGAAAGAAGGTTTGTGTTTATATGTATTGGAAACTTTTAATGCTCATATCTTGTACTCTGAGTAGCTATTTTGAAGATAATGATATGGAATGTATTGACCAATATTATTTTCCTATAATTTTGTTATGAAATTTTGTTTTATCTTTTTTTGATAAAATAAAATAAAACAAAGTAATGAAATGTCAATCTTATGGAGAAACTAACACGGACAAAATAAATGAAAAGATACATAAATGGTGCTAAATGGATCTATAAGACAACCAAGAATTACAAGCTCTTGTTAAACACAAGAATTTTGATGCTGGAACACTAGTAAATTAGGAAAACTGCTTAATACTATTCATGTCTTCCTAAACTGTTTTAAGAGTGGGTCTCTCCTCAAAGATACACCATTAAATTATTCAAGTTCAAATGAGTGGGAGTGAAGGAATATGTTCAATCACATTTTATATCATTATCCATTAAATAGCTGTGGATTATATAATACTCAACAGAATATGCTGACAGTTATTCACAAAGCTAAGTAAAACTTTTGATGAACCGAGTCTTACTTTAGTTCAGTAGTTATATCTCAATCAGACAAGCTAGACTGTATAATTTTAGGTTTAGTCAAGATGAGATTTATGGGTATATCATATCCACAGACTGCTGTGAGGAAAGTAAGATTTGGAGAAATGAGTTATTAATCTTTACTGTAGAACATTAACAAATGTCGTGTGGCTTTTATAAGTTGGTACCTAGGAGGTAGTACATTCATAAGTCACCCAAAATAGATTTCCTCTTATATACCTCTGCTATCTGGAACATAATTAATGGTTACCTATTACTCATTTGTGAAGTCCAAACTTTTTCTTCATTTATTAAACTAAAACAGTATAAAATTAACAGCATTGAATAATGGCTGTCATATTGTAATGAATAGGATTGTCTTGCTTCAGGGATATGTGTGTGTGTGTGTATGTGTGTGTGTACACATCCAGGCATACATGCATTTGGTTGAGGGTGCATGAGTATTTATCATCACCAAGTAATATATTTTAAATAGATCTATTTCTAGCTCATGCTATTTTTCATCCCTATTCATAGTGGTAGTCTAAAAATGCTCATTAGGTAGGTGTGCAAGTCTGCTCATTTAATTGGATAGGCTAGTCCAAATAATAGTTATAAAAAGTCATGGAGATAATTGCTTATGTGATGTTTACTGTCACTTCTTAGTTTTGAGTTTCTAAAACCAGTAACCAGAAGCTGGTTCCTCTCCTCCCAGGTTCTCTGCTCTCAGTTTAAATAAGTGGTCTCCAGGTGGATGGTGAAATGAGGGTCATGGCCCTGCCTTCTGGTGAGGAATAATTTTCCCTTGTGACTGACTTTAACAAAAAGCAAACGCTCATTAAATGTTTGTTCAGTGGATGCTGAAAGAATTAGCTGAGAGCTTTTATCATTATCTTATGCCTTCTCCATAAAAATATAACATTTGAAAGAAGCAAAAGTTATGAAGTCTACCTAAATATGTGGACTGTATTTAAAAAAATCTATTTTTTATGGTTAGCAAATTGAAAGGTGTGATAGACATAAACAAACTAGAAAATCATGGGTTGGCCAGATCTTTCAAAATGCTTTGTAAAACTGACATTATTTCTTAATTTTTCTGGGTAGAATATACTCTCTCTACTTGGGAAGACCTAAAATTATATGGATTAGATTGGTAGACTGCAGTGTGTTACCCTAGGAAGTAATCTGGGGTCCAGCCTCAGCAGTTCTCTGGCCCTCATCACCTACAATTCTACTTCCTGGAGATTTTAAATTTGTCTCTGTCTGTCTGTCTGTCTCTGTCTCTGTCTCTCTCTCTCTCTCTCTCTCTCTCTCTCTCTCTCTCTCTCTCTCTCTCTCTCTATATATATATATATATATATATATATATTTTTTTTTTTTTTTTTTTTTTTTTTTTTTTTTTTTTTTTCCTGTACCAGGGATTGAACTCAAGACCTCGCACATGCCAGGCAGATTTTTCCCTGTCTCTGTCTCTGTCTGTTGCTGTCTCTGACTCTCTGTATCTCTCTCTCTCTCTCTCTGACTCTGTAACTCTGTCTGTGTCTCTCTGTCTCTTTTTTCCCATAATTTTATTGAAAAACAAATAGCAATGAGACAGTTTCAAATCAAATTAGTAGGATAGTTTCAATAATTAATACATTGCATATTGTTTTCTTAGTGGTTATTTGTTTGTACAAGGTGCAGACATGATATTCTATTTACAAACACTATTAGAACAAATTCCTCTATTCATTGAATTAAGAGAATGTAGCTGTATATCTATCTTAACTATTTTGAATTTACAGATACAAAATGGTTATTCAATTGTATCCCCTTTTTTGTTTAGCTTTGTCACTTAGTGTTATAGGTATGTGAATTCAGCAAAATATTCTAAAATAGTCCAGTAGTCCATAATAGTATTGGGTTTTCTGTATGTCTGGCAATGTCAGAAGTTGTTGACTTGAGTCTTTTACAGCTCAGCATAATACTATGGCTTTACTTCTTATACTTTGTTTTTATACTTTTCTGCTGGATGGTTAAGACCAAGATAAAGCAAGATCTATGTAACAAGAATTATAGCTTTTGTATCTGATTAAGGTCAGTCAAATCCCCTCAGGATTTATGCTGAAATCCTGTACTACAGTTTGTAGATCCTATGTGAGTGTCAGCCATATGGATGAGTCAGGGCCATTGCTTGACCAATTTTCTCTGTGAAAGCCTGAGAGAATGTTTTCTCACCATGTAACTCTTCTTAGGCACACTCTACATCATCAGTCACTTTCCTCTGTGGCCCCATAATCTCCTTGATCGGAAAACTTGGGACACAACTGGGTTCCATGATGTTACAGTACAGGTTCTCATATGTCCTGAGTCTTAATTTACCTTGAAAGGTCAGGGCCAAGATGTTGTCTGTCCTTGAAGAACTCCTTTTTCTCCAATTTTTGGTCTGCAAACTTAAGTTGTTAACACTCCAGAAGAGAAACTTATTGTTATTATCATACAACCTAAGCTGTTGAGTTTAATCTCACTATCTGTCTAAATATCAAACATTTTAGGCTTAACATGGAACAGGTATTTTTCATCAAATGTTAATAGGTTAAAGTTTAAGTCCTTACAAAATATAATGTAAAACTTTTTTAAAACGTTAAAATATATTTTAAAAATAGTCATAAACAATTATATATGTTTACACATAAGTTTAGAAATCTAACTCTATACATCACTGTAGCAGGACAGTCCCACAACATTCCTTTTCCTGTCTCCTGCCTTCATCCACCACCTACCTCCTTTAAAAAAAAAAATCTACCCAAGAGAAAGCATGGCAGCAACTGGAGTGTCATGATAAGCAGCATGTATTCAGAAGACCAGAATGACAGGGTACTCCAAGTATGAGCCTACTATTACAAATTGCCATCTTCAGTGCAGTTTCTTAGTTCACAGGTATCAGCATATGTAGTTAGGGTGAGAATTCTTCCAAATTAACAGTGAGATTTGAAAATCTTCTGAAGATTCTCAGGATCATTGCCTTTCCCATCTTCTACATATAACTTTATACCTTAGCCTATCATGTTTCCTAGCTCTTCCCCTTCCTTTCTCTTCACTGTCTAGTCTTCAAGTTCTTGTTTCTTTTTAATTGTGTTATACCTTTCTATTTGTAATTCTTCTTTTGAGTTCTTATACTAGGGAGACTATATGATATTTACACATGTGGGTCTGGTTTATTTCACTTATGAGTATATCTTCAAGTGGCATCCATGTGAAGGCTTTGAGTTTATCATTCTTTATAGCTGAGTAATACTACATTATAGAAAAATACCACATCTTTTTCATTCAATCATCAGGTGACAGGCATTTTGGTTGTTTCCAAGATTTGGCTGTCAGAGATTGTGCTAATATAAACATAGGTACACATATATCAGTATGATATGATGTTTTCAGATCTTCTGGAAAATTCCCAGCAGGGGAATAGCTGGTTTGAACAGTCCTCAATTTTTTTAAGGAGTCACCACACCGATTGCCATAATGGTTGTACCAGTCTACATTCACACCAACAGTGGAAAAGGGTTCCTTTTTCCCCACAGCCTCTCCAACATTTGTTGTTGGTTGATTTCTTTATGACAGCCATTATTTCTGGGTTGATATGATATCTCAGTGTTTTATTTAATTTGCATTTCATGGATGGCTAGTGATGTGGAACATTTTTTCATATATTTATTTGCTTCTTTAATTTCATCCTCTGAGAAGTGTTTGTGCATCTCAGATGTCCATTTCGGGATTGGGTCTTTAAATTTAGGGGGCTTAATGTGTTTTAGTTCTTTATAAATTCTAGAAAGCAAATCTTTGTCTGAATACTTATTTGTCAAGATTTTTTCCAAATTTGTGGGTTGTCTTTTCACTTTTCAATTTCCTTTGACATGCAAAATCTTCTCAATAAAAGGTGGTCCCAGTCATTATTTCTTTCAAGTGTTATCTGTGCAATTTCATTTTTCTTCATGAAATCTTTGCCTATTCCTATGTCTTCAAAAGTTCCTCCTGCTTTCTCTTCTAGGAGATTTAGTGTCTCTGTTTTAGTGTTTAGATTTTAATATATTTTGACTTTAGCTTAGTGCATGGTGATTGATCTGGGTCAAGTTTTAGTTTTCAGCATGTAGAGAGCCAGTTTTTTCAGCATCATTTGTTAAAGAGGCTATCTTTCTTCCAGTGAGTATGTTTGGCCCCTTTGTCAAAGATCAGGTGGCTGAGTGTGTTCAGAGAAGCCTCTGCATCTTCTAATCTATTCCATTGATCCTTAGGTCTATTTTGTTGCCACTACCGTGCTGATTTTTATCACAGTAGCCTTATAGTATAATTTCAAGTCAGGAATTGTGATACCTCCTGCCTTGATTTTGTTGGCCAGGATTGCCTTTGCTACTCTAGGTCTTTTCTGGTTCCAAATAAATTCTAGGAGTGATTTCTATAGGTCTGGGAGGTATGTTGGTGGTAGTTTGATTGGGATTGCATTAAATCTGTACAGCAATTTTGGGAGTATGGCCATCTTCATGATGTTGGTTCTTCCTATCCAGGAGCAGGGAATATCTTTCCATTTTCTGAAATCCTGTATGCTCTCTTTTTTATGAGTATTGTAGTTTTCCTTGAAAAGGTCTTTGATTTCTTTAGTTAAATGAATTTCAAGGTATTTTGTTTTCCTCAGTGTTATTGTAAAACATATTGTTTCTAATTTCCCTCTCAGTGCATTTAATGTCTGTGTAGAGGAATGCTATTGACTTTTGGGTATTGACTTTGTATCCTGCTATGCTACTGAGTTTCTGTATCAATTCTAGTAGCTTTTTGGTGGAGTATTTTGTATTTTCCAAGTGAAGTATCATGTCATCTGCAAATAATGATAATTTAACTTCTTCTTTACCTATTCTTATTCCTTTTATTTCTCTCTCTTGTCTAATGGCTCTAGCTAATGATTCCAAGACTATATTGAATAGGAGGGGTGATAGAGGACATCCTTGTCTTGTAGCATATCTGTGAGTAAAAGATTTCAGTTTTTCCCAATTTAGAATTATGTTAGCCATTGGGTTTTCTTTCCCTCTTTTTTTTTTCTACTTTTTATTATTATTTTGAAAGAATAAAAAATAGTGGTAGAGGAAAACAGCATTATACATGATACAAGGTTTCATTAAAAAAGTAATAGGAATCCAACAATAGTTGCTTTATTGCATAATGCTATGTGTAAATTAGTTTTTCAGATTAGCAGATACAAACATGTATGTTTTGTTTTAAAAAACAATAACTAAGAAGTTATAAGAAATTCAAGAGAGGAAAAAATCAGATTAAAAACAAAAATTGTAAACATTAACTGCTCCTTTGTTCTTTTTTTATATTCATGTAATTCAAATTCTCAAAGTCAAAAGGAGTTGGCAATAAATATTTAAACATTTAACATTTCTGAATTTAGTTCAACTTATAATACCACATTTCCAAGAAAAATGAACCTTTTGCACAAGAAATTTAAATAAAATCATACGAAGATACATAAAAACGAAATTGTACAAAAGTTATCATAAAGAAGGATGAAAGTATATACATGAAAAATATTAGCTATGGAAGAACAAAATTAAATAGCACCTTATTCCACATTAGAAAGAAAACAAAAGGACCAAGTATGTAAGTAACTAGACTAATTAAAGGACTGAAAGAAAAAGAAATAATCTATCTTCGTTGAATTTTATACTTAACAAACATACCTTTGAAAACTAAAAGTAAAATATTTTCTAGTTATACAAACTTGAAATATTTTAATACTTCCAGATGTAGCATATAGGAAAGAAATAACAAAGAGCATAATTCAAAGGCATGAGGAGTTTCAGTATGCTCCTAGATGAACAATAAAGGGTTCTCAAAGTGATAGTTATGCGGGGCTATATAAAATATATTAGATGAACCCTTATTTTAAAGGTCATTAAAGATTTCTATGAAACAGTTCCAATCTTATGTCTGGTTATACACATATTTTTTTCATATATATATGTGTGCGTGTACAAAGGACAAGGAAGAAATAATATAAAGTCAACAGAAGATAGAAATATACTTCTTAAATTTTCTAAAACTAGGAGAAGATATCTTATGATATGTTTTAGATAAATTGTTATTCAAAGGTATAAGTCTTAAAACAAAAATTAAGATTAAGCAATATTCACAAAATTAAATACTAATTAATTAAAAATTAAATGTTTCAAAACAATCAAACTAAGAAAAAAGTTTTCATGACAGTAAAGAAATGCTAAGAATAAAACATAAGATAAATGTTGGAATGACAAATAAATGACCATCATTTCTGACAGTTTGGGTATAGCATATTGCACAAAGTTCTAGTGTGTTGTGGACATGGATAATGACCATAACACTTACTGTTGGCCAGGTTCACTTGTGGGACTGAGCTACTTCCTTTAAATCCACCCTGTAGACCCATATGGAATCTTGACCCAGAGGGTGCAAGAGAAGTCTATTTGTAAAGTGTGCTGATAGAAATATTTTGCTGCTGTACACAAAAGAGTAACTCAAAGACTAATATTGTATACCTCTTATTCTCCTGTGTTTGTTTGCTCTATTTGGTGGGTTCTTTCATTCTCATTCATGGGGTTGTGATCATTTTGCTCCCTCTCTAGAACATCATTTAGTAGTCTGTGTAGGCTTGGCTTTGCCATCATGAAATTCTTTAGTTGTTCTTTGTCATGAAAGTATTTTACTTCTCCCTTATACTAGAAAGAGAATTTTGCAGGGTATATCAGTCTGGGTTGGAATTTGTTTTCTTGCAAGACTTAAGTACTTTGCTCCATGCTCTTCTTGGCTTGATGGTTTGTGAAGAGAAATCTGCTGTTATTTTGATGGGTTTCCCTTTAAATGTGATCTGTTTCTTTTCTTTAGTGGCTTTTAGTATACTGTTCCTGTGCTGAATTTCTGGGATCTTGACTGTTATATGTCTGGGAGTTTTAATTGGGTTGATGTTATTTGGAGTTCTATATGCTTTGGTTCCTTGAATGTCAGATTATTGCCACATATTTGGGAAGTTTTCTGCTATTATTTCTGCCCATATTCTTTTTATATCATTTGTATTGACTCCTTTCTTCTCATTGATGTCTATTAGTCTCACAGTGTTCATCTTTGCATCATCTTGGAGGTGCTGAATTGTTCTTTCATGCATTCTAGTTTTCTTAGGAGATCTTTGCTTACTTTTTCACTAGCTGCAATGGTGTCTTTAAGGTCAGAAAGTCTATTTTCATTTTCACCTTTACTCAAATGGATTTGCCAGCTTGTGACTGAGGTTTTAATTTCCTGTATATCACTTTGGATCTGTTTCATATATTCTATTTCTTTCCTATATTGCTTATTCAGGAGTTCATCATTTCTATATTCTGCTCTATTTTTTTTTATCAGTTTTTTTATCAGTTTTTATCAGTTTTTTTATCAGTTTCAGAAGCACTTAGTAGTTCTTTGATTATAGTCATCACTACTTTTTTATTTCAGAAATTATTTCTGATCTGATCTCTTCCATACGTTTCTGCTATTGTTTCTTTACTTCCAACACTGTTATTTCAGAGATTTCAGGTTTTTTATTTCCAATTTCCTCTATGCTAGTGTCTCCCGCATTTGTACTGGGTAGACTCGGGGCCTGAGACTGCTTTTTGTTCCTTTTCTTTGTCATTTTTGTGTACCACTGATTTTTGACCTTTGATGTAAAGCTTAGAAAGAGTTATTACCTTAGCACCAGGCTATTAATTCAGAGATTTCTTTTTTTTTTATTTCCGACCAGAGTTCCTCAATATCTTTCTGCAGTTGTTTCTTTATTTTGGATGTTATTGATTCATTGCTTTCAGCTGTGTGATTCCCAATTTGTTCTGTGCTCATGTCCTCTGCATTTGTTGAGGGTGGGTTTGGGGTCTGAGATTGCATTTTGTTCCTTCTCATTGTCATTTTGTATAGCACTGTCTTTTGACTGTTGTTGTAGAGCTTTGATGTAGTTATAACCTTAGCTCCTACTGAAATTCAGGTGTAGATCTAGAAAGTTTGAATTTATCCAGTTGTGCCTGGCTTGGGTCTGGCTACTGTGCTCAGCTCCTTCCTGTGCAGCCCTTGGGAGTGAACATGTTGTGCCCCTCTGGCAAGATGTTGTTCTCCTGGACTAGCTAGGTGGTTCCATATCCTACTCTCTCTGCAAGGACTACAGCTGCAGAATTTCACCCTAGGCCTGTGTGCCAGGCCTGAGCTGCATCTGAAGGGGACAAGAGGGCTATGGGAGGGGGAAGCTCTCCCACACACTCCCAGGGCCTGGGCTAGGGCTGGATCTGGGGGTCCTGAGAATATGGCAGTAGTTTTCACTAACTCGTTGGGCATGTGGGGGTGGCATAGTGGTGGTGGAGGGTCCCAAGGGTATAGTAGGGGGGTCTTTCTCATGTGGTGTGGGTTTGGACTGGACAGGTCCTGCTGGCACAGGACAGCTTGAAGCTCTCTCACACACTGTCCGGGCTGGATCTCTCTATCTCTCTGTCTCTGTCCCTCTCTCTTTCTCTTTCTCTGTGTGAGTGTGTGTGTATTTTGTATTGAGGATTGAACTCAGGACCTTGCACTTGCACTTGCCAGGTAGGTGCTTAGGCTGCTAAGCTATCCCTCTGGCCCTTGAAGATTTTATATCTAGATTCAAAGGATTATTTCATAGCATTTTGTAATTTTAATTCGTCTCCAAGTAAATCATTGATGATTTGTAGGTTCAAAGGCTCCTATGATCAATCTAAACTCTAGGATCTTAAATCAATACCATAGACCCTAAAATCATCTTTTGTGTTTTCTTGACATGAACAGCTATTATCAGACAAAAATATCTGACTTTCTTCTATGGGGGAGGGTGTTTTCTCAGAGAATCCAATCAATTCTCTCAACAATCAGAATTTCTATGTTGATTCTACTCAAAACAGAACCAGAAAAGGGGAAAAACTGAAGTCACAGCTGCATATACTTTGTATTTTTGATTGTGGTTCTTTAATGATTACGTTTCCGGAACTTATAGATTCCTTTTTTCTTCCTACCCATGTCTTCTCGTCAGATCATTTCCTGTGATGTATGCGACTCTTATTTTTGTTACCTTTGTTTACTCACTAAACACATTGACCCTCGTTAGATGTGAATTTTTAATTTTTATGGGGCTTTCAGAGTCACTTTATTTTGTGGAGCACTTTTATGTTCGAAGCACCATTGAGCATCAGTAGGATTTGTGTACTTCGCACCAGCATATGCCAGCTTCGCATCCTGTCCACATCCGCTATCAGAGTGGTACACTTGCGAGAAGCCATAAGCCTCCATGAACCCCACCCCACACCTAGGGATTTTGGTTTGCATTAATGGTTCATTTGATGTTGTATAGTCTATGGATCTGAAAGAAAATGTATCATAATATGAAAGTGTAGACAAGTTGTTTTGCTCTGAAAATCCAGTCCTCTGTGGTCAATTTATTCATTGTTCCCACCTTTCAACTCATGGAATATCTTTTCATCCTCCTTCCAGTTTTCCCTGTCTCTGAATGTCACATAGTTGATGTCTCAGAGGACGTAGCCTTTTCAAATTGTCTGGTGCAGCTAATAACATGCATTAAATTTCCTCCATACCTTCTCGTGGCTTGCTAGTTAACTTCTTGTTAGTGCACAAAAATGCTTCTGTGGATGGGCACACTGCAGCTCGTTTGTTCCTTCACGTACTGGGGAAAATGTCTTGATCACTTCAAAGTAGTTATGAATCCGTAGTTATGAAGCAGCTGCTATGTGACTAGAGAAATGCAGGTTTTTAAAGCAGTTGTATTCTCAATTCATTTGGGTAAATAAATGGATACCAATGCTGCATTTTATGGTAACAGTTTTGTGGTTTTGTTAAGAATTTCAAAACTATCTTCCAAAAGGCTGTACTAGCTTAAATTTCTAGTGAGATTTTTTGTTTGAGTGAGATTTCTTGTTTCTTCATATCCTTGTCATAATTTGGTGCTGTCAATATTATATATTTTGGCCACTCTAATACCAGTACAATGGCTCCTTCATTGTTGCTTTAATTTGAATTTTTATTATAATATATGATATGGAGCGCTTTTTTATGTGCTTGTTTGGTAACTATATTTCTTGTTTGGTGAGATGTCGTAAGGTCTCAGGATCAATTTTAAGAAAGGTTGTTTGCCTTTTCATTGTTGAATATTGAAAGTTCTTTAGTGCTTTATCAACTATGTCTTAGAAATACATTTTTCTAATCTGTGGATTGTCTTTTAAGTTTCTTAACAGTGTATTTTGGAGAATGGAATTTTCTACCTTTAATGAAGTCTTGTTTATTCAACTTTTCACTGTTGTATCTAAAAGGTTGGTACCATACCCAAGGTCATCTCAGCTTTTCTTCTATGTTATTGTGTAGGGGTTTTACAGTTTGATTTTACATGGAGGTCTGTGATTTATTTTACTTGTTCTTTGCATTCCTGAGAATGAAATTCAGGGATTGCACATAGTAAACATACAATCTGGGGCTGGGAATATTGATCAGAGCATGGTTCCTGCCCAGGGATGTGAGGTTCTTAGTTGGATTTCCAGTTAAAAAACAATAAAACCTAAACTATATATTCTATTGTGGTAAATCCCCTATTATAAATGTAGTATCTTTTTTAAAATCATTGATTGATTGATTGATTGATTGATTGATTGATTTGCTATAGAGTATCCCTATGCAGCTAGGTTTTGTAGTGTTCTTCCTGTCTCAGCCTCCCCAGTGCTGGGATTACAGATGTGTGCCACCACAACCAATTTCAATGGGTGACACGGCATGCCTGGGGTCCTGTGGCCTGCATGGCATGTGGTACTGGGGGATAGAACCCAGGTCCTTGCTGTTGCCCAGCAGGTGCTTAGACTGCAAGCTATCTGCTTCACCTTACAAATGTAATATCTTAATGATGATCCCCTATATTTCTAGGTTTCTGGTGGACCACTATGCTTTGGTATGGAGGATTTTTGGATCATGCTTATGAGAGTTGTTGGTCTGTTATATAGTTTGTTCAATGGCATTACTGAGTTAAACTATCCCTCTTAATGGATTTTCTTCCTCTGGAGCCATCCACTTTTGATAAAGAGTTGTTGAAGTCTGCAATAATGGATTCATGTCTCTCTCCTTGCATTGCTGTTTTTGTCTTGAGGAGTCTGGCATTCCGTTGTTAGCTGTCCCCACAGCGAGGGATGTAATAAAGTGGAGAACTGACTACTCCCTTATCACTGCATAATGTCCCTCTTTGTTCCTTGCTCTTATATCTGCCCTGAATGAATTCATTTTTATAGTTTTTTTTGCATTTCTGGATTAGTATTTATATAGCTTTATCCCTCCATTTACTTTTAATCCAAATATGCTTTCATTTCTAAAGTAGATTTTTTTCTTCACTTGGTTGGTACATTTAAAACGTTTACTTTCAAAATGGTTTTTGATAAAGTTGAATAGATATCTACCATATTTATCATTGCTTTTATTCATTGTCCTTTATTTTGTCTCTGTACTTGTTTTCCATAGTTTTTCTATGTTTTATTCTAAATTTATTTGGTTGCTACAAGGTCTCACCTCACAGCTCAGAGTCATAGAGATCCTCCTGCTTTCAGCCTCCCCAGCACTGGGATTACAGGTGGGTGCCTGTATGTGCAGACTCTGGCCAGCTCAGCCTGCCCTGGGTCAGGGCTGGTGCAGCATGTGGTGCCGGGATCGAACCACAGTCCCCACCCTTGCCTAAGCAGGAGCTTTAGTCCACTGAGCTATCTTGCCGGCACTTTCTCTATGTTTTGTGGTTTTGAGAACTTCATTATGATTTCACTTTTCTCCTTTATTCACATATGATTATACTTCACTTAAAAAGCAAACAAACAAGCCGGGCGTGGTGGCGCATGTCTGTAATCCCAGCACTGGGAGGGTGAGGCAGGAGGATTGTTGTGAGTTTGAGACCAGCCTGAGCTACAAAGTGAGCTTAAAGCCAGCCTTAACTGCATAGCGAGACCCTGTCTCAAAAAGACAAAAAAAAAAAAAAAAAAAAAAAAAAAAAAAAAAAAAAAAAAAAAAAAAAAAAAAAAAAAAAAAAAAAAAAAAAAAAAAAGCAAGCAAGCAAACAAACAAATAACTTTTTCAGTTGTTGCCCCAGGGTTTGCAATATAATTTTTAACTCATCCAAGTCCACTGTCAAATAAAGTATAGTAATTCATGTGTAATATAAATACTTTATAATAAAAAGAAAATCCTAATTCCCCCTTCTGTTGTTTCTATCATTGCTGTTATTTATTTACAAATAACAAAACTAACTTTATGTATATATGCTTATATGTGTGCATGTATATATGTACATAATAAATACCTCATTATTATTATTTGAATGAAATGTTATTTGTTAGAACAAAGAAAATAAAAATTAAAGGATTTTATTTCACCTTCATGTATTCCTTTTCTGATTCTTTTCCTTTGTTTCTGTATGTCTGAGTTCTTGACCCATGTGTTTTGATTTCCTGCTAACAAAATTAATCTTCTGGGGAGGGCCTTCCCATTGGCAACATTGCCTTAATTTGTGTTTGAGGAAATTGTTATTGCTCTTTTATTGTTGGAGGAAAATTTCACAAAATGTAGAATTCTAAGCTGTTGTCTTTTCTCTCTCAACATGTTCAATGCTTCATTCAACTATCTTCTTGCTTGAATGGTTTCTCAGATCTCAGATCTGAGATTCGAACCACACCTATCCTCAGTCACCATCTCAGCATGCCCTGTGGGCAGGGCCTGCATGGAGTGCCCAGGATCAAACCCACTGTGTCTGCTTAAGCAGACCCCTCCAAGTCTGCTGAGCTATCTGGCTGGTCCTTCATATATCTACAAAAAGCCAGATATAATGCTTACCTTTATGTATCTATATGTTGTTTTCCATCTTCAAATTTTTTTTTTTCAGGATTTTCTCTTTCTCTTTGATAGTTTTTCGTGTAGTATGAGTATGATATGTCCAGGCATAGCCTGTTGGCTTCATGGTTTCTCTTTTTATTTCATTCTGTTTACTTGTGTTTATCTTTCTCAGTGTTCTCTGAGCTTTTTTAATCTGTGGCATGGAATTTGACGTTAATTTGAAGAAATTCCCAGGCTCTGTTATTTCAAATACTACTCTACTCTGTTCCTTGGTCTGTTTCTTATGTTGTTATTTTTGTTCTACAAGTGTAACAACTTTCATACCATTGCCACAGTATATTCTGAATTTCTTGTTTGTTTAAGTGTATTTTTCTATCTGCATTTTAGTTTTTGCAATTCTTATTGAAAAATCCTCAAACTCACATACATCTTCTATTGCATCCCATAAGATAAGCCTGGAGGTTTCAATTCACAGTTGGCTGGTTCCGAGGCAAGGTGGCGTAGGAAAGGGACACCACAGAGGAGAAAGAATTCATAACAGACAGGTGGCAGGAGGGCAGCACAGTAGTAACAAGAAAGCCGTAGCCCCCCCTTTTTGTGTCTCTTACATGATATCCAGGCTAGTGTGCTCTTAGGGCTGGCAGTACTCACACCCAGGGCAGGCCTTCCCATTCTCCACACTCAGAATATGCCAAACCAGTCAATGGCTCACACACCCTTGACCTTAGCATCCTATGACTGCAGGAGGCTTTCAGGGGAACGTCTAGAAACAAACCCTAGCACAAAGTGTTTCTTCCTTTCAATTGTCTTAATCCTTTTGTGAGACAAATCACAGTCTACAGCTGCTCTGGTAATTCTAGGCATAAATCCTGCCCTTCTTGTGAATTTCCAGAGCTCTCCACAGTCACTGGAATAGTCATACAGTTAATGACTCATTTTTTCATTCATTAAATGCACATATAAATGCACACATTTTTTTAAAGCATCTGTTTTGTGTCACTCTCTGGGCTAGGCACAGGAAGTGTAGCGGTGGAGCCGTCAGCAAGATAAATGGCATTCTTTCTCTCTGGGAACTCACTTTTCCTTCTTTGTCCAGACTGTTGTCAGACTAAAGCCATTGGAGGACATATACTGCTGCTGTCCTTCTTATACTTTTTTTTTTTTTTTTAATATTTTAGTAAGGGTCTACAGGGTCTAACTACGTAGATCAGACTCACAGTGATCCTCCTGTGTTCAGCCTCCCAAAAAGCAGGGATTTCAGGGACATGCTGCTGTGCCGAGTCTCAGTTGCTATCTCAGCATGTGTGTGTGTGTGTGTGTGTGTGTGTGTGTGTGTGTTGGGGGGGGGCATGGCAGGCCCAGGGATCAAACCCAGACTGCTGTGTCTGCCCAAGCAGGCGCTTTAATCCACTGACCTTATACCTTTTGTTTTCTGCTTGGTGCCCATATGTCTACCCTTCAACAAATTATTTTTTTGATAAGCAAATAAACATACAATACAAACCTATAATTTGATTTACTTCATTCCACAAAATCTTGGGACATTCATGAAAAGGAAACCCAACAGATATTTTTATGTTTTTATAACTCAGTCAATTTAACCTGTTTTAAAATTGGCTGCATGTGGTGTGATTGGTGTTTCACATTGAGTAGTTTCATTGTTCTCAAGTCAGTCTTTGGTTGGAAAAAACAGATTTTTGGAACAGTAGTATAATCATATTTCCCTGAATCATCCCATGCTCTGTGAAGCTGTTAGACTCTTCTGCTTAATATACAGATATTGTAAAAAATACAGATATTATATAAACATAGTATGAGAGAGTCCTACCTTTTGACTGTAAGATTGTATTTTCCTAGAAGTAGCCAATAATTTAGGTAAAATTAGAGTTGGTTGCAGCTCATATTTTATTCAGTTTCTATATAGAGTTACCTGAAGAAAAGATGGTAGTGTTTCATTAAGGACAAAAATACTATGTGTTATTTCTTTTGTAAAACTAAGGTTTACAGCTATTTTTCCCACTTTTTAATCTTTTCATTTTGATCCTTCCAGTTGAGATTTTCTTACAGCACCAGATTATTTTTACTTTCTTAAATGTAACCTTTTTATCAGTACATATTTTCAATACATAGTGATTACATTCCTTACAGGGAGTTGGTACATTTATATAACATATCTTAATTCTTTTTCATCAATTCCCTCACCTCTGATTCCTCTCTTTTTTCCTCTTCTTGTCTTTTAATGTATTTAGTACAGGGTATATGGAGTCTCACTACATGGATTAGACTTGTAGTGATCCTCCTGTTTTCAGCCTCTCAGCACTGGGATTACAGGCGCGTGTCACTATGCCCAGTCTCAGTCCCATTTCATTGTACTCCAGGGGTGGGGCTGGTACAACAGGCCGGGGACGGAACCCCGGCCCCTGAGTCGGCTTCAGCAGATGCTTTAGTCCGCTGAGCTATCTGGCTGGCCCTCTTGTTTCATCTTTTAATCCCCTTCCCATGTGAGAAAGATCTGTGTTCCCACATTTTATTATCTATCCTTTATTTATTGATTGATTGATTTCTTTCATATTTTGAGTGTTTCATATCAGAAACCATGTGAAATTTAAGCTTATGTTTCTCTTCCAGGATGTTTCACTCACATAGTAATAAATATTGGAATGCTTTGAAAAGCAAGCGATGGACTCCAGTTCTGTCTCTCACTAGCTGAATGTTGATGAGCTTTTCTGAACCTCAGTTTCTTTGTCTACCGAGTGCAGTAGGTTCTGATCATATCTATCTAAAGGTTACAGCAAGAATAAGCTAAGTAATATATGCAAATTGATCAGCAAAGTGCCTATTACCTGTTGCTTATTCTTATTAGTGTTGCTGCTACTGTAGTTGTTATTACGCTGCCTGGTGGATTACTCTTAGGACTCTAGGATCACATCTCCAACCAATCTTGTCCTTCGGAATAAACAGAAGAGTACATGCTCCAATAAATGCTTGAAAATCAATGAATGAAAATTAAAACTTAGTTAATAAGTATTTTAAATTCTAATTCAATAAGCTTTTATTAGGACAAGAAGTACTTTCCTTCTGTTTGAATACAATTTTCTCGAGTATTCAGTTACAGAGTGCACAAAATTATTTAAATTTATAAAACTGAAAATGTTCTTTATGACATAGAGTTTGTAAATACATACAGATTAAGAGGTTTTAACTTGAAACTGTTGGGTAATATAAATAGCTACCTTTAAAAAAATGCCATTGGCATTTTAATGAAATGTTATTTTACAACTTCAAAGCTCATAGCAATATAATTAGTAATATGTATAATCTTATTACCAATCTTAATCTTTTTTATATGACTGAAAAATTATTTTATGGTAGTACAATTAAAATAATGCTAAAAATGTCAGTATAACAGAATTAAACTAAAGTAACTACTACAATATTGTATCCCAAACCAGCTAATTTAAATGCAAAATACTTCGTAAAGGCTATTTATCTGGGCTAATGCATGTTAAGGGATTCAAGGAGTAGTTTGTATAACTGAAATAAAAAGAAAAATAAGCACTGTACAGCAATTTTTGCTATTGTTTAACATGAGGGAATTATTAAATTGGTTTTATATAGGCCACTTGAGGAAAATGTATTAGAAACTACTCCACAGCACAGCAAATACAAAGGCAACTGGCAGGAAACACTGTTGGAATTGCATAGGCTTTTAGAAGGGAAAGCTTGAGTCGCTTAAATTTTTCCTTTTATAAATAATACTATAAAATTAAGAACAATAACTGCACTAACGATACCCACAATTTTAGCAATTTGCTTTGTAAGGGATATTTCAAGAGGCAGGATGGTTGTTTAGTTTACCTGTGACAGTATTTAGATATTTTTCTAAGTGTCAATTCACAATAACAGCTCTATCAGTTTATTATTTTATAGCTTATAATGTGGAAGTTTTCCAAATAAGATTTTTACAGAAATTGCCTCAGTGCAGAAACTTCAGAAATACTGAAAAACAAAAAAGCATATCAAAATTTTCACTACTTATAGAATATCACCCTTGATATATATCTGTACATTTCTAGTTCTCTAGTTTTTGTTCCTTCATGGACAATTTTTAATTTTCCTTAGTGGAAAGTTTTTTTTTTTTTATAGTGCATAGAATATTTTGTGTAATTATAAAAGAACACAAGAATACATAAAAATAATCTATACTAGGGAATCAAGTACATTTATAAGTAATATATTTTCCAATTTTATTTTATTTATTTATTTTTTTGGTGGCACCAGGGATCGAACTGAGGACCTTGCACTTGCCAGGCAAGCACTTATTTCACTGAGCTATCTCCCCAACACCTAAGTCTCCTAATTTTTAACTTTCAAAGTATTATAGCTTTTATATTTATTCCTATTAGAGCTAATCATTGAAAAATCTGATTAGCACTGAAGCTAAACGAGTAATTTAAATTAGTTCTTAAAGGGCCTGGGGAGATAGTTCAGTAGAATAAGTGCTTCCCTGGCAAGCCCAAGGTCCTGAGTTCAATCCCTGGTGCCACAGGGTTCTGAATTCATCCTGTTAGAATTGCATACTGATTTAGGATACAACCACAGAACTAGTTCTCAGTGTATGCTTACTTGTGGCTCAAGTCGCGGGAGGCGGGCTCTGAGTCATCAGATCGGGTTCAATGTTGCATGCGTTTGGCTTTGATTCTTAGGTCCCAGCACATTTGGAAAGTCCCGCGAGGCCACAGCTTCCCCAGGCCCAGAGCCAGTGAGTCACTTCCGGCACAAGCCTTGACCACCAAACCGTCAGCCACTCTCTCAGGCAGGCCCACCCCACCACGGAGGGCTGTAGCCTTCCACTCCAGAATGGATGCGCTAGTCCCGGCAGTGACCCTGGCCTCCCGGGAGGTCCTCTCACCAGCTTGCTAGCTCTTGGGAACGGTGGCTGAGTAGAGTGGCATGTATGTCTAATGATGACGTTATAAATGCTTTGTTGTCAGCTTTTGAGAAAACATTGTTAAAAAGATTGAAATCAATACAGTAAACATTCCAAGTGCAAATTAATTTAGCACAAGAAGTGTTTTTAACTCATTAATCTGTGATCATTAATTATAAACAATTAGCATTATGCATAATAAATTGAAACAGTTCATTTTTACTCATTTCAGTGAAGCACCAATAATGACATAGAATAATCTCTTACAGTAATGTGTTTAGAAGATTTAACTCATAATATTTTCTAAGTAACTTCAGTTAAGATATTTATTAATAGTTATGTTATCTTAAATACCCACTAAAAGAAAGCAGGCAGAAATGATCTGAATGGTAGTAAATTTGTCCTTTAAAATTGTTTATTAGAATAAGACTAAGGATCTTGTTATATTTTATATATATTTTACTAGATTTTTATCTATATTTTTTACTTTTGATTTTCAATGTTACTTTCTATTCTCAACAAATTTTTGCCTATTATTTACCAAGTAATAAAATGTAATAGTACTAAGGATATGGAATAAATAAGAATGTTTAGCTTTGTAGAACATGTTTATAGCAATTTGCTATAAATTTTCAAAAGGTGACATGTGTGATTTCAGGTTTTATTTTTTAATTTAATTTTTAGTGGTGCATGTTTGCGATGTGTAATAATTACAGCCACCATCGGGACTGTTACATGCACACAAATAGAATAAATAGAACTGAAAACAATGAGAACTTTGAAAAAGAGTTTAAGTAGCTCAAGTAGAAAAACTACACCAATTTTTTTTCTTTTTTATTCTCTTTAATATTTTTGCTGTAATTGCTATTACTGTCATTGCTGGTCATTAAAGAAGTTGGAACAATGTTTTCATGTAGTGCATTGTGCATCATTTTTCTATTTACATTTGCATAACTATCTGTACGTGACAACCAACAAATTTTAAAGTAAAAACAGTAGAAAGTCAGGGGCCGGGGAGGTGGCTCAGTGGAATAAGTGTTTCCCTGGCAAGCGCAAGGGTCTGAGTTCAATTCCTGGTTCTGCCAAAAAGCAAACAAACAAACAAAAAACAATAGAAAGTCATCCTGCTATGTGTCATGTTTGTAAGCTCTGGCTTGAAATATATTTTCAGGCCCACCCTACTTATGTAGATAGTGATTCCCAAGGGAGTGGTCCAGGGTAATTTTGCCAAGGTGTCACTTGTAAGTTGGTGGATAAACAACATCATATGCAAGGAAAAACAATAAGCTTGTATGTCAGAACAACATAATTTTCATTTCTGAAATATTCAAGGCACATATGTATCTTCAGTTTAAACAGTCTAAAAACTTAGAGAGCTTCTTAGAATTCTCTATGATCTCAGACAGCGCTTCTCTCTGAATCCTTATGCACAATGTTCTAAATGCATTATATTTTGTTAGATGGAGGATGTTATTGCGGATGTGATCAGTGTGGAATCGAATTTTAAGGAAAAAGAAACAGATCCTCCCGTGCTGATGGAAAGAACAGTAAGTGTTTCTAGACTCAAAGAAGTCGAAGAGCTGGAAATATGTGGTGATGCTGCTGATTAAAAGATAAATTCCATTTGATCAGCCAATGGTGTTTTATTCTGCAAATTTGAAAGAGATACAAAATAATGGATAAATTCTAGAAAATAATTGTTGGTACAAATGAGACTGATAGTACTGAGGAAGACTGTAAAACTCATACCATTCTTTCTCTCTGTGTCTCTGTATATATGTTTCTGCAGCTATCTATTTTCTATCCACATACATCTAATTATATGTTTGACCTGCTATATTATTTTCCATGAGCAATTTAATCTTCAGATTTCCTGTAGGAAGGTGTAATCAAGCATCTTTATGGGATTATACTTGATTTTGACTATTTTACCACCATGGCTCTGTGATTCTCACCTTTGTGCAGAACAGAAAAAGATCACAACAATGAAATGCAAAAAATTGTTTCTGAGCCCAGTAATGAGAAATTAAAAATGAAGTATAAAAGAGGTAGGGCAGTCCTCACCCTATTGAAAATTATGTAACAAGACCTATGTGTTGGGATCAGCACAAATTCCAGGAAAAATAGTCAAAAAGTAATGGTCTCTTATCTTCTTCTGAGTTGCTGTTGCTTGCCCATGGTTCATTTATTAATAAAAAAATGCTCTCACTAAAGACTGTGTGAGAACTTTTCATACATGTTACTGGTGCCTCATTGTGTTAAGAGAACATAAGAAAAAAATATGAAAGATTTTAATTGAATGGTTATTTCTAAAGATTTCATTTAAAGAAAGTGAAGAAATATATTTTGTACCCAGAAGGAGACATGTGTGATTTCAGGTTTTATTTGTTAATTTAATTTTTAGTGGTGCATGTTTGCGATGTGTAATAATTACAGCCACCGTCGGGACTGTTGCATGCACACAGTGCATCTCCTTGCCAACAGACTGTGTTTTACTGAGTGATTTCAAGGTAGGCCTTAAGAGACACTTGGAACCTAGGGGTGTGGCTCAATGGTACAGTGATCGTCTAGCGATGTTAGATTCCCAGCACGGCAATATATAAAACAAAACAAAAATACTTCTTAAATGATCTTTTTTCCTTTACTAATTCCCAGACAGTTTAATAAGAAAGGACATCTTCTTTCCTTTTCTTGTGCCATATATAACTTCACATATAGTAAGATGTTAATGCTATAGTTGAAGTGAAGATAAGATTTAAAATCTAGTTTTAGTTGAAGGATATTTTTATGACAGACTGACAACTCTTTCTACCTTCCTCTATTCAGATTTTAAGTAGCACAGCTACAAGAAAACTAACCCCATATTTAGATAAATATATTATTAATGCTAATTTCTCCCTGTCTAATTTCACAGCATTAGAGAACTATTTTCTTCACTACTCTTTAAGTTCTATGTTTGAGGAAAAGAGATTAACTTCCTGCAATAATCTCTTCCTTGCCTGTGGTACTTACTTTACTGTAACAACATACATTGAAACAGTTTTGTCTAATTAATTAATTTGTTTGGTAATAATATGTAGAGTAGCTTACTCAGTATAAGTGGTGGTAATGACTACAGAATTTTTGATTTTTATACAGTAGATACTTTTGCAAGATGAATACCACTGGCCCATCTCTAGTGATATTGTACATAATCTGGTATTGGTCCTTCAGCCATCACTGATAAGTCTCGATTTATACTTAAAAAATGCAATTAACCAAATATTAATGGAATACTTATGAAAAGCGTAATACATTTTTTGGAACAAAACAGAATCAAATTTTATTTTTATTTTTTAAAGAATACAGAATGATAAAAAATAGGAATGATACAAAATTTCATTAAACTAATAGGAGTTTGACAATGGTTGTTGTACTGCATAATATTATCTTAAAATTAGCTGTTTAAGATATCATATATAAATCTGCAATATTGACTGAAAAAAGCTATAAGAAATTAAAATGGAGAAGAAAAGTTAAAAAAAATAAAAAATTAAGCATTAAGTGCTACTTTCGGGGGGGAAGTGCTACTTTCAAGAGACCAACAGAAATCAACAGTACAGTTATCTAAGCTATCCTGCATATATACATATACATACTTTTTCCCTTATTTCTTTGGTCCTTTTCCTCATTCTTGTTTTTCCTTCCAATTGAATAGGTTCTTTCCCTTTCACATATCTATTAGCCTTTCAGTTCTCACATTAGCAAGACAATACAATGTTTGTAAATGTGGGTCTGATTTATTTCACTTGGCTGTACAGTCTGGGTGAATCCAGTTACCTACAAAAGCCTCAAATTTATCTTAATAGCCGAGTAATATTCCATTGTATAAAATTTATCACATCTTTTTCAATCCATTCTTCACTTGATGGGTACTTTGATTGTTTCCAAGGTTTAGCTATGACAAATTGTGCTGCTACAAACATGGGTACATGTATATCATTGTGGTATGATATTTTCAGTTCTTTGGAAAAATACCTTGGGGAAGAGAATAGCCTGGGTTTAATGGGGCCTCCAATTTTAGCTTTTGGATGAATCTTACATTGATTTCCGTAATGGTTGTATCAGTCTACATTCCCACTAATAGTGATGAAGCATTCCTTTTACCCCCACAATCCCTCTAACATTTGTTATTAGCTAACCTCTTGGTGGTATCCATTATTTCTTGGATTAGATACAATGTCAATGTTGGTTTAATTTACATCTCTTGAGTGAACAATGATGTTGACCATTGTTTGATATATTTATTTGCCATTTATACTTCTTCATTTGTGAAGTATATGTACATCTCAGATGACCTTTTGGATTGAGTCTTTGAATTTTGGGGGCCTCATTGGTTACATTTTTTCCTAATTTGTGTGTTTTCTTTTTACTCTGTTACTGATTTCTTTTGACCTGCAACAACTTTTCCAAATGATGAGACCCAATTGTTGTTTCATTGCATTATTTTCTGTATAGTTTCATTTGTTCATAAACTCTCTACCTACCCACATGCCTTTAAGATTTCTACCTATTTTTTTCTCCAAAAGATTTAATGTTTTGGTTTTAATATTTAAATCTTTGACCCATTTTGACTCTAGTTTTGTGATGGACATGGGTCTAACTTTAGCCTGTGACATGTAGAAAGCCAGTTTTCCAGCATCATTTACTAGAGCAGCTATGCTCTTCTAGTGAACAAGTTTGACCTCTCTTTCAAAGATAAGGTGGCTGAATGTGTTTAGAGTTGTGTCTGCATCTTCTAATCTGTTTCATTGACCCTAAGCTTTTTTTTTGCTTATGCTATGCTGACTTTATTGCAGTTGATTTGTAGTATAATTTCAAGTCAGGGATTTTGATGCTTCCTGCCTTGCCTTTGCTTCCCAGGATTGCTTTTGCTATTCTAGGTCTCTTCTGTTTCCAGATTCTGTCAGTTACTCTTCTCTCATTGCAGGGACAAAATACCTGACACCCAAAATTAAGAAAGGAAGGATTAGTTTAGCTCATAGTTTGTGAAGGCTTTAGCCCATACTAAGTGGGTTTCCAGGCTGGTGGCATGGCACAGGAGCAAGACAGAAAAAGACAGCAAAGCAACAAGAGCAAAGGCAGGAGCAGCAGCAGTAGCAGCACCCTCTCTCCTTTCCTTATGTTAAGCAGGCTACACTGGGATGAGGGGGAAAGAATTCACACAATGTCCACACCCTCTTCTTGCATAGGATGAAGATATTTGCAAAGTAAGAACCATGGTCCTTTGCTGAATCACTTAATTAAACTCCTAAACTTCTCAGGTTGACACAATGTATTGACCACTACACAAATGAATTTTAGAAATGTTTTCTCTAGATCTCTGAGGTATACTAATGGTATTTTAATTGGGATTGCATTGAATCTGTATAACAAATTTACGACTGTGGCCATTTTCACAATATTGGTTCTTCCTACCCAGGAGCAAGGAATACCTTTTCATTTTATGAAATCCTTTTAGATCTATTTTTTCAGAGTACTCTAATTTTCACTGTATAAATCTTTTACTTTGTGAGATTATTAGTGTTTCATTTTTTTCATTGTTAATGTGAAAGGCACTGTATACTTAATTTCTGTATTTATAACACAATGAATACACTGAGACATAATAGAAATGCTGTTATGTTTTGAGTTTGTATCTGGCTATGCTACCGAATTTGTTTATTAACTGTAGGAGTTTCTTACTGGTTTTTTAAAGGTCTTCCAAGTAATATATTATGTCATCTGTGAATAATGATGGTTTAACTTCTTCCTTACCTATTCTTATTCCTTTAATTTTTTTCTCTTGCCTAATTGTTTCTAGAGCTACAGTGAACAGGAATGGTGATAGTGGACATCCTTGGCTTGTATTTGACTTTAGAATAGAAGCTTTCATTTTTTCTCCATTTAGTATGATGTTAGCTGTTGTTTTCATAGATGGCTTTCATCAGATTGAGGTACAGGCCATCTATTCTGTATCCTTTTCTGTAGGGCTTTGAACATGAATGAATGTTGGAGTTTGCCAAAAGCCTTTTCTGCATTGATTGGGATGATCATGTGCTTTTTGGTTTGGGTTCTATTGATGTAGTGTATTATGTTTATAGATTTGCATATGTTGAACCACCCTTGCATTCCTGGGATGAATCCTACCCAGTCATGGTATATAATCTTCTTGATGACTTGCTGTATTCTATTTTCTAGTATTTTACTGAGGATTTTTGCATCTATGTTCATGAATGAAAATAGCCTATAATTTTCTTTTTTGGTTGAGTCTTTCTCTGGTTTTCATATCAGTATAGTGCTTACCTCCAGTAATGATTTTGAAAGTATAGCTTCCTTTTCAATTTCACTGAAGAGTTTGAGCAGTACTTGGATTAAATATTCTCTGAATTTCTTGTAGAATTCAGCTGTGAATCCATCTGGACCTGGGCTTTTCTTTGTTGGTAAGTTTTGATGACATTTCAATTTCATTGACTCATAGTAGGTTATTCAGAGTTTTTATATCTTATTGATTCAGTTTTGGTGATTTGTGCCTATCTAAGAATCTATTGATTTCTTTTGTGTATTTGATTGTGTTAGAGTAAAGATTTTCAAAGCAGCTGTTGTTGGTCTTTTGAATTTCCACAGGATCTGTAGTAATTTCACCCTTTCTATTCCTTATTGCTTGAATTTGCTTTTTTTGTTTTCTCTTTTTGATAAGGTTGGCTAGGGTTGATCAATTTTATGTAACCTTTCAAAGGATCAGTTTTTGATTTTTTAATGAATTTAAGACAGGGTGTATAGGGAGTACAGGGTCTTCCTAGGTAGATTGGACTCATAGTGATTCTCCTGCTTTCAGCCTCCCAAGCGCTGTGATTACAGGTGTGCACCACCATGCCTGGTCTTGGGGACTGGCTCCTAGCCTTTTGTTCTGGGCTGGCATGGCATGTAGTACTGGGAATAGAACCCAGGTGTTCTACCCTAGGCAGGCACTTAGATCTCTGAGCTATCTCCATGGCCCCTTTAAGTATGATCTATGGAGTAGTATAAAAATGGCCAATTTTAAAGAATATCCCATGTTCAGCTGAAAAGAATGTGTATTCAGATGTTGTTAGCTGGTATACCCTGTATATGTCCACTAAGTCCATTTGATCAAAGGTTTAGTTCAATTGTCTGCCTCTTTGCTAAGTTTTTGTGTGCTTAACCTATCTTTTTTGGGATACGGGGGTATTATGGTCCCACAATCTGTTAAGATTGTGTTATTGGTTTTTAGATTTTTTTCATGACCATTAAAATTTGACTTATATAGTTGGGAGCTCCCATAATTGGTGCATATATATTTATGACTATTATCAGTTCCTCTTTAATTTTTCCCCTACCCAGTACATAGTGAATTTCATCTTATTTGATCATTCTTGGTTTGAAGTTTAGATTGCCTGTGAACAGGATAGCTACCACTGCTTTTTTCTGAGATCCTGGAGCATGTAGTATCCTTTGACTTTTAGCCTATGAATTTCTTTTTGGGTAAACGTGTTTCTTGTATACAACATATTGTTGGCTTTTGTTTCTTGACTCATTCTGCCAATCTAATTCTTCTAATGGGTGAATTGAGTCCATTAACACTGATGGACTATGGTTGTTATGTATTGGCTTATGTTTGTCATGTTATTTTCCTGCTGTTGGTTCCCTACTTTTTCTGCCGTGTTTAATTGTTTGCTCAGTTTTTAGGTTCTTTCTGTTGTCATTGTTTAAGTTATGGTCATTTTGATTGCTCTTCTAGGGTGTCTTTTAGTATTCTCTATAGGCTTGGTTTCATAGTAGTGAATTTCTTTAGTTCTTTGTCATAGAAGTACTTTACTTCTCCATTAAACTTGCAACAGAGTTTTGCAGAGTATATCATTCTGGGTTGGAATTTATTTTCTTGTAGGACTTGAAATACTTGACTTCATACTTTTCTTGACTTGATGGTTTGTGATGAGAAATCTGCTGTTATTCTGATGTGTTTTCCTTTAAGTGTAGTCTGTGTTTTTTCTAGCAGCTTTCAGTAAACTGTTCCTGTACTGAATTTCTGGGATCTTTATTATATGTGAAGATTTAATTGGGTTGATATTATTTAGAGTTCCATGTCACATTCAGTTGTCTGAATGTCAGATTCTTTCCCTGTATTTGGGAAGATTTCTGTTATTACTTCTTTTTTTTTGTTTTGGGACAGGGTCTCATTATGCAGTTCAGGCTGGCCTTAAGCTCACTTTGTAGGTCAGGCTGGTCTTGAACTCACAACAATCCTCCTGCTTCAGCCTCTCGAGTGCTGGGATTACAGGCCTGCGCCACCACACCTGGTTCGTTATTATTTCTGTTTTGGCTCCTTCTTTCTCACTGACGCATATTAATCTTGTATTATTCATCTCTTCATTGTCTTGCAGCTGTTGAACTATTATTTCCTGGATTCTTGTTGTTTTTAAGAGATATTTCCTCATTTTTTCACTAGCTGAGTGTCTTCGAGGTCTAAAAGACTATCTTAGCTTTCATTCAAATGTTTTGTCAATTTTTAATGGAATTTTAAATTTCCTATTTATCTCTTTGAATCTGCTTCATGCATCCTACTTCCTGTATTGTTCATTCAAGGCTTCCATCATTTTTCTATTCTCTTTTTTTTTTAAATTAATGTCTTCTTTAGAAAAACTTAGTAATTCTTTCACTGAAGTTATCATTTCTTTTTTTTTTTTTTTAACCTGGGAGTTCATTTCTGATCGGATTTCCTCTATACCCTTCCTTCTCCATTTGTTTCTTTATTTCAGTTGCTATTATCTCAGAGATTTCAGGTATGTGACTTCCAGTTTCTTCAATGGTAGCATCTATGGATTTGTTCTGTGTGGGCTCAGAGCCTGAGATTACATTTTGCTCCTTTGTTTTGACATATTCTATTTCAGAGAGAACTCTTTATTTTGATTTCTGTGCTACTTTTTTTAAAATTAAAGTTTCATTGTAGGTTGCTGTATCACTGGAATCAGAACCTCTCTTTGAAGGGTTTGTTTTTTAGATATCTTTTCTGTGTCAGATATTCTTGATTTTCTTTTTTTTTGTGTGTGTGTATACCAAGATTTTACCTTCTTTATTGAGAGTGTGGTATTGGTTTCCAGTTGGCACTGCCCTCTGCTCTGGAGTCATCCAGGTAGACAAGTTCATTTGAGTTACTTTTTGCTGCCTGTATGCCATGAAGATTTTCCAGTAGGTCTGGGCCTCAGTCTTGACCCCACGAGGCCTAGCAGTATGCCTCAGCTCACTGGGCTCAGGCACAGGCCTCAGACCCTTCTCCCAGGAAAATGCCATTGAATTCTTCCAGTGGGTCACACACTCAGCACCAGGTTCAGCCCATTGGGTCATTCATGGAGCTCCTCTATGCTGAGATCCACCCATCCAGTATTTGTTATTTGTTTATTTATTTATTTGATTCAGGATCTCACTATGCAGCTCAGACTCCTAGTGGTTCTCCTGTGGATCCTCCTGTCTCAGTCTCCTCAGTGCTGGGATTACAGGTATGCCTTGTTTTGGTGGCATACGTGGAGTGCCTAGAATTCCAAGGATTACACAGTATGAGATACAGGGGATTGAAACTGTGTCCTTGCACTTGCAGGTAGGCAATCCAACTACTGAATTATCTCCCCAGCCCTGTTCAGAATTCTTATATCTTATTGAATCAGCTTTGGTAGTTTGTATGTGCCCAGGAATTTGTACATTTCTTCTGTGTTTTCTATCCTGTGAGAGTAAAGGTTTTGGATATAAGTATTGATGATCTTCTGAATTTCTATAATTATTTCACCCTTATCATTCCTTATTGCATGAATTTGAAATTTTTCTTTCCTATTTTGATCAGGTTTGCTAGGGTTTTATCAGTTTTATTCTTTCAACAAACCAGCTACTTGATTCCTTTATTCTTTGAATTTTTCATCTCCACAGTATTTATTTCTGCTCTGATCTTTTTAAAAAAATTAATTATTTATTTGTTTATTAATTTGGTGCAGAGTCTCACTACGCAGCTCAGACTTGTAGTGATGGTCCTGTCTCAGCCTCCCCAGCACTGGGATTACAGGCGTGCACCACCATGTCTGGTTTCAGTGGTTGGAAGGTCTGGGGCAGGAATAGCACGTGGTACTGAGAATCAAACCCTGGTCCTTGTGCTTACCATGCAGGCACATAGACCACTGAGCTGACTCCCCAGCTCTCTGCTGTGATCTTTACAACTTCCTGCCTTCTTTGGGCTTTGGACTGGACTTTCTTTTCTTTTTCTAGGATCTCGAGGTGCAGTATAAAATTTTTTAGTTGGGCTCATTCTTTTTTCCTGATTTGAGAAATTGTGCTTTAAATTTCCCTGCAACACAGCTTTCATTTCATATTACAGGTTCTGGGAAGTTGTATCTGCATTTTCATTTAATTATAAAGTGTTGTTTAATTTCTTCTTTAATGTCATCTGTGACCAAGTGATTGCTGAGGAGGATGTTATTTAATTTCCATGTGTTTAGGAAGGTTATGCTGTTTCTTTTGTCAGTAATTTCCAGCTTCATTGCACTATAGTCAGATAGTATGCACAGGATAATTTCAATTCCTTTGTGTTTATTGGAGCATGCTCTATATGCTAGTACATGGCCTATTTAGGAGACAGCCCCCATGCAGCTGAGAAGAATGTATATTCTGATGCTATTTTGTGGAACACTCTGTAAAGGTCTACTAAGTCCATTTCTTCAGAAATTTGTTTTTGTTCTGTTATTTCTCTGCTGATTTTTTGCTTAATTGATCTATCTCTTTGTGTCAGTGGGACTTAAAAGTCCACCAGTAAGATTGTGTTATTGCTCACTTGATTCTTCACATCTGTTAAACTTTGTTTTATGTGATAGTGTGTGCCTACATTGGGTTCATGCATATTTATAATTGTTATGTATTTCTCCTGCAGTTTTCACTTAATAAGTATGTAATGACCTTCTTTATCTCTTTTAACTACTCTTGATTTGAAGGTGACACTGTCAGCCACCAGAAAGCCTATCTCTGTGACTTACAAGGGTGTACACTTTGTGCCCTCCTCTCTTCCCTCTCTGTCTCCTGCTTGCCATGACACTTGAAAGTTTCTTCCCTCAGGTCCTTCCACCATGCTGTTTGTGTCTGGAAGTCAGCCCTCCATGTACTGAACTCACTGAAACTGTGAGCCAAAATGAGCCTTTCTTCCTGCAAATGGCAGGAGTCTAGTGTTTTGTTCAGATGATGGGAATGTGGATAAATACACTTCTCTTCTTTCCTCCAGTCTCATGATTTCCCAACCATTCTTCACTTTTTAGAGGATTTTCCTTTTGTGATGTATTTCAGAGAGAAAAATAGATGAAATCAGATTCGAACTTGCTCATTGGCTTTGTTTCACCATTTGAATGTGTTTATGTGTAGGTGTCTTGCCCTTTACTGCAACAGAATAGTTGTCACAACTATTGATCTATGGCAGTTCCCATCACCTCTCTCCTGGAACCCTCTTTCTTTTTCTTTAAATAAATTTCTGTATCAATATGAAGGAAAAGATCAAAAATGGTTATTAGTGTTATTTTTTTTTTTGAGATAGGGTCTTTTTATATAGCTCAGACTGGCCTTGAAATCCCTGTGCATTTCAGGATGACCTCAGACTTGCAGCAGGCCTCCTACCTCAGCCTCACAAGTGCTGGAATTAGAGTTGCATCACCATCCCTGAATGGTTAATAGACACCTTGGAAAAAACAATGGGTTAAGAGGGAGTATTCTGAGAAGGATAAGTGGCAAAATGTCTTTTTCTGTAATAAATATTTATTTAAATATGTTCTGCATCTTTTGATCACTCTGTATTGATAAAAAATTTATAGTGATGTTTATCAAATAAAAACATGACAATGTGTCCTTGCCTCCCATATTCATGGTCTTGTACCCTGTGGTTCTGGCTCTTCCGCACAGTAAAAATATATCCATTAAAGATGAATGTTTTGAAAGGGTTCAGGACATCAAGGCAGCTGTAACAGTGGAACTAAAGACATATAAAGGCCTTCCAGAGCTGCTGATCAAGTAGTGAGAAAGATCAGATAAATGCAAATTGGTGGGAGTGTTTTGAGGGAGGATTATCAACAATGTGTCCTTACTTGTATTAAAATAGTAAAATTTAAATAGTGACCATATTTTTGATTACACCATATATAACTATCACTGAAGTATAAATATCAGCACTACACTAGTCTTTCATAAAACCTCATGAAAATCAAGCCAGAACAAAGATCTGCCTTTGCACATGTTTTCCATCTGCTACCCTGTTATTTCCTAACTCCTCTACACTTAATAGCTTGCTGCATCCTTTTCCTCCCATCTCCACCTTCTCGCCTCTATTCTCCCCTCTTCGATAGAGATTTTTGTCTTCATAATTCCAATAGGGCTCTTATAATTAGCTAAGGCAAAGCAGAAGTCAATCTCCACTTATCTGATGTGGCTTCTTAGGGGCCCTTTGCATGGTTGAGTGCACTTTCTTTCTTGGAGAACTGTCTGGGATACCTACCACAGCTTTATACTTATTTCACTAGTTCTTTCTCCCATAATGGACATACAAGTGTAAAACATCCCCAAGTTTGTTTTTCAGCCTTTTTTATGTATATAAACAGCAATTATCTTAACCCATCTTCAGCCCACATCTTTCTCCTAAAAGCTAATCCCATGATCTTACTGTTTACTTGTACTTTGTAATCTAAGAGACACAAGCAACTTAACATGGCTGAATAGAATCTTTTGCTTTTCCCCCTAAAATCTATTTAAAAATACTGGAACCAAAAGTAAAGAAACAAAGTCCAGTGACAACAAACAACCACAACACAACTAAAATCACTTTTCATCTCCTCTCTTACCTCTACATACATGTCAATCACCATCTGGAACTTCCAGAATCTCACTGCTACTGGCCATCTGCTCTCCATACACAGTGGCCTTTTTGTTCATTATTGTATTTTTAGCACCTAACAGAGGTGCTCAGCAAATGCACATAAAGTACATATTTTATAGCCCACTTATAACAAGGAAAATTAGTGTTTCCTTCATAATTTGTGTTCAGGAATACCTTTAATGGATAAAAGTCAGTAGCAACTAGATAAGAACAACAGTAATGACAGCTACCGAGCATTGTGTATGTATTATGTGGCAAATATTTAGCAAGAACAGTTTTATGAAAATGCATTTAATTTCATGACACTGTGAGGTAGAGGCTTATTATTATTTTATAAATGAGCAAAGAGGCTCGGAAAAATAGAGTAATTTGCTCAAGATCTAACATTTAGTGAACATCATAGTAGAAGACTTGATATGTAAGTCGTATATGAAACCAGACACAATGACCCTATACACTCCTCTGTGCCAGCACTTGTATGAAGATAGCTATTGCTTGGAGCTATGGAATTTTTCAATTTGAGAGGATCAGAAGGAGATCTGATTCTCTGCCACACTTGGATTGAATGATTGTTTAGCTTCTGAGTTGAGATCTATCTTTCTATAATTTCCACTCATTGATCTTCCTTTTCACCCCTGTCTTTCAGAGAGATGGTGGTGGATAGTAACTCATTTCTTTTAACACATAGAGGTATTTTTCAATCAAGTGTCTGCAAATGCTGGTGGCATTTGGCAATCTCAGTAAACTGTGATAGTTCAAGACCATTCCAGAGATGAGGACTGAGTAAATATTAACAGCCTTCTGTGCTAGGTTGAAACTTGAAAGGACTGCATAACATCATTGAGAAGTTTCTATCAATCACAGGCTAGACCAGATTAGTCTTAAAGTCCAGGGAAGAGCCAAAGTTCACCTTAGTGAGGAAATTCCAGCACACCTCTCGGTTAGGTTTTGCAAGTTTAAAGAAAAGAAAATGATGAAGGAGAAAGAGAAAACCATCGCTATTGTGAAGGTTATAGACCCTTCGAAGTTAAAACTGGTGAGCAAGTGCATTTTGGAATTCTTTCTGTGTTTGGAGATGAAACCAGCTTAAATACTGAATTTAAATTTTAAAAACTTCTAGTCAATACAACAAGGGTGTTGAAACTGTGCTTTGAAATGTGTAAAATACAATCTGCTGTCTGACAAACTTGTTTATTTAAAAGACTTTTTATTGCTCCAGGCCACAGTTAAAAATGCTAGCATAATCGTTTTCATTAAAATGTTACTTAAATTTTTTTGTTGTGACATATAGAAAAAGAACTAAGAGTTTCTGTACTTATTTACTATGGTATTTACATTGAATTAATGATTATCTTTATTAGGGTAGTGCTAAAACTAGACAATGTGCATTTAAAATGCATGCTACGAAAGTGCCCGGGTTCCATGCTCTGTTCTGTATTTCATCTTCTCTGTCCATGTTATAAGGCAGCTCACAAAGGCAAAGGGAGGCCCCATTCCAGCCCCACTCATTATTTTTATTCGTGCACAGTAGAGCAAAAATAATAAGAACAATAATAACAGCAGGATTTCTCTGGTCAGTGTTTGTCACGTAAGCCTCATGATGCTTTAATAAAATAAAGTTAGAGAGGAGTCAGTGCTGTGTGTGCTAAAGCCAGAAAGATCTGGCGGACTGCATGTGAGGGAATAAACACTGAAAGGCAGGCCAATAATCCTTCAAAAGTCAGTTTTTATGTATGCATACATTGTGCAGAATGTGCTTCCCTGTGGCGACCCGCCTTACAGCAAGCGCTTGGCTTCCTTTCACGTCTAGGCTTGTTCTAGTAGGATCCTGCTTGCTTTCACTATTTTAGGCTCACACCAAAGTCTTCACAGAAAAGCAAAACACAGGATCTAAACAACATTAAAGTTTTCATCATTTTCTCCTGGAACTCACACTAAATATGTGATATATTACCCACACCCAAGGTCTAAATTTTCTTTTTCCTCTTGGTATATACTGGGAACTTTTCTGAAAATTTAATATAAATATGTATACTTATGATTTTCAGAAAAAATGTAGAAAATTTTGTTAACTATATTTGAATTTATAATGAGATTATTTTGGATATTTTATATTTATATACATCTAAATATTTTTAGAAAATTTCCAGGATTTACATAAATGATTTTTTTCAGGAAGATGGTAAATATATTTCGTGATAACTTCTTGCTTGTTGGAAGAACATAAGTAATAAAATCATGAATAGAAAATAAACTGAAAAATTTACAGCTAAGTCTACTAGAGTTATAGAATTGAGATAACAAAACCATACAAGGCCACTGTGAGGAAAAGCATTTCAATGGGCCTAGACCAGTGGTGGCAGATCCCTGACACACGGGCCACAGCAGGCTTTTCATATCACTGAAAGTTCCGATAGGCTCGCCAGCATGACCTAGAATCTAAGTTGAGCCTTAGCAATGAAGTTTGATTTTGATCAGCCCTGATAGGGTGAAGTGCAGAAAATAACAGTGGGATAATATGAAATGGGGAAAAACGGAGTCTAGTAGCTTTCAACTTTTTGAATATTCCAAACACTTAAGGAGTCCTTCCATATATTAATGTAGGTATGAAAACCCAGGTGTTCTGTTAGAAAAACTGGTTTTGCATCCAAGTCACCTGTTTAATTATAAGCATATTACTACGATATCATTAGTTAATTTCTCTTGGTTATTAATGAACATATGAAAAATAATAGTGCTTCCATAATAATTATCATATCCCCGAAAGTTGTTATAATGATTTCTTGTGATATTATTTCACTCTGAAATGTACTCATGTCCCGTGGTCTAGCGTGTGGCAGCCAGCTTCCTACGATAAGAGTGTGTGTGCTGACCATGATTGTCCTCTACTACCTTTTTTAAAAATCACAGCAAGGCCAGCCTGCTAGCTCATTGGACTACAGTGCCTGCTTAAGCAGAACATAGTGGCCGGGCTTCAATCTGCGGCATGCCGTGCTGGCCCCACCCATGGGGTGCACGGAGACAGCGATGGAGACTGGGTGTGGTGGCGTGCACCTGTAATTCCAGCTCTTAGAAGAATCACTACGAGTCCGATTTAGTAGTGAGACCCTGTAAACCCCGTAGACCTGTTCTTTTTTCTACAGAAAAAAAATAAATTAAAACCACAAGTGTGAGTTCATGGAATCCTTGTAGTCCTATACCCCACTTCTGGGACCAAATCCAATCTATTGTTGGAGCACTCGAGCTTAGGATGTGTGTAAGTGCTCATGATAAATCTCTCAGAGTATGGACATGGAGTGAAATCATGTTGGGTGGGTAAGAAGAGATCCTAGAACAACATTTTCAAAGGTCCACACACAAGTTTACATTTGCTATATGAATACAATTGGACAAAATTTGGATTCTTGAATTGAACAACATCTTAAGCAATTTATATTTTGAAAATGTGTTGATTTGACATGAGCAGATGGAATTAATTGAGAGGATGAGCATACTAGATAGAGAAACATAATTTAATGGTAGAGACTGGTGGATCTTGATATGTGAGAATGGAGAAGAGCTAAACAGAAATTATGTGTGAAAAACCTCATAGTGGTGTAACAGGTTGCGTATCATATGTGGAGAAGAGTGCAGCCAAAGAGCAGCAAAAGCACATGTAGAATTTAGGCCAGATTATTTATGTTGTCCTTGACCATCCTGATGCAGCTATTAAGAATTTATTTAGATTCCTCTACAATAATCTTGGGTCCAGATTTTATTTTCTCATAGTGCAATACTTATTTTATTTTTTATTTGTTTGTATTTTACGGAAGGGTCTACCGGGTGTTCAGGGTCTCCCTACTAGATCAGACTTGCAGTGATCTGCCTGTTTATAGCCTCACAAGATCTGGGATTATAGGCACACTCCACTATGCCCAGTCAATACTTAATTTAAATATACCCAAAGCCATATTTTTCTCAGTTTATAGAAAGTTACCATTTCTTAGTGGTTTTGATGGAAGTTTCATGATAATTCCTTCCAGATTTAAGATGGTAATTTGGAAATCTTAGCCACTTCTACTAAGGAAAGGCATGGTTCTGGCCAAGGAGATACCTCAGCAGCCTAAGCACATATCTGGAAAGCACAAAGACCCAGGTTCAATACCCAGTGCTGGCTTCTTACTGATCTAGCCACTAAACTGGGCATGGTGGCACACACCTGTGATCCCAGCATTGGGAAGGCTGAGGTGGAGGGGGATCACTGTGAGTCTGAGTTGCATGATGAGACCCTGTACCAACTAAAGAAGTAAATAAATAAAAATTTAAAAAACAACTATTTAAAGAAAATGCATTGTTCTGATGAAGTGTGATAATAAATGCATGTTATTGATTATATTAACAGTAAGCAAATGCTTAAATTGGGCCCATGCTCCTTAAGAAATTCAGTCAGAAGACAAGATGTACAGTGAACTCTTACAATGTTCTATAGAACCACATACAGAGAATACAAATAAAACTACAGGTATTCAAATCAGCCATCTATCAAATATATCCTTCACCAGAGTAGAAAAAGAGATTAAAACAACTGATAAACAAATCATAATAGCTAATCCTGGAATGGGGAGGAAAACTTCCATATGGGAAAGTTTTTCTGTAGTACAATTTTTGTAGGAAAGAAATATCATGTCAAGTGGTCTGTAAAACATATAATTGTAGATAAAATTTTCATATAAATACCAACTAAAGTTCAATTAACTTTATGTGAAACTCTAAGATGCCTCCAGTTATTTCTTTTACATCTTTCTTTTGGTGGGGAGGTATGCTGATGATCAAATGTGTTTCTAATGTTAAATTTCACCCTGATCCAAGTTCCCTTCTTTTTAAAAATCTTATCACACTTGATAGTGTTGGTCCTCTGTTACCTTTGCTATTCTACCATGCTTTGGGAAAAGTAAAATAAAATAACTTGCATTTATTGAATTTGTTTTTAACATTGTGTGTGTAATGTGTATAATGCTTAAATGTGTAACATTTTGTAACTTATGCATTTTGTCTTAATGTTATAGTTTACATGAAGAAGTAGACTTGATTCTGTAACCTTTTACTCATACCTTGCTTCCTTGGCTAAAATTCTAAATACTAAATTGAATGTCAAAGGAAATGATTCTGGATTCCAGCCAGTTCACAGGCTTGGCATGTGAGTGGGACTGCCTGTTGGTCCACCAGATCTTCATTCCAGCCAGCACCCAGGCCCAGCGTGTGAGTGGGACAGCCCACGGCCCCCTGGATCCTCACTTCACCCAAAACCAAGGCCTGGTGTGTGAGTGGGACTTCCTCTATCAGACAGGCCAACTGTGGAACCATGTACAAAGCTCCCTGCAGAGAGGCTAGAGGCAAAACCCACCCAGCTGATCCAGGAGCACATACATCTTATCAGAGTGGCACAGCAGGTTCACCTCAAAGGGCTGCAGCAGGAAGAAGTGGAGCAGCCAGACCCAAGCCACACCAACCTGGACTAGTTTGAACTTCAGAGATCCTTACCTGGTGCGAAGGTAATAACTCTACCAAAGCTCTACACCAAAGGTCAGAAGACATTGGTGTATCATACTACAAAGAGAAGGAACAAAATGCATTCTCAGGCCACAAGCCCACCCAGAATTGTGGAGGGCACTGTAGTCCGGAAGCCTTCGTTTCTATTCCTTTTATGGATATAAGTTACACTTCCTGTAGAATTGCTGCATCATGACTTCCTGCCTCGTGTTCCTTTGGTTAGACTTCCTGTCACGTGCTCCTTTAGTTGATCACCTGAGTATTGTTAGCCTATAGCATTACCCTAATATACCTATGTCATTAGTGACGTTGACTTCCCTTCCCTCTGCTATATAAGCTGTATCACTTCCTTGAATAAAGGAGACTTGATCAGAATCCTGTCTTGTCTCCATTTCTCGTGCACCTGTTCTTTGTCTTCGTCAGTCCCCTCTCCTCCCCTAGGTGACCTGCGTTGACTGACCCACTGGATGGGACACAGAATAAATGCAGGGGACAATAGCATAGAAGAAAATGGAAGTCACACGCCTGAAATCTCTGAAATAATAGCATCCAAAGTAAGGAAACAACTGCTGAGAGGTGTAGAGGAACTCAGATCAGAAATAAAGAAGAAATGATAACTATAATGAAAGAAGTGCTAAAAGTGTTTCTGAAGAAGACACTGATAAAAAATACAGAATAGAAAAATGATGGAATCCTTGAATAGAAAAGAAACAGAAGGTATGAAGCAGATTCAAAGTGTTACACAGGAAATTAAACCTCAATCACAAGCTGGCAAAAACGTTTCAGTGAAAGTGAAAATAGACTTTCAGACCTTGAGGACACTATTGCAGCTAGTGAAAAGGTAAGAAAAGATCTCTGAAAAACAACTGGGGATGCAGGGAAAAATAAAAATTCAACATCTGTAAGATGATGCAAAGATGAACAACATAAGACTAATAAGAAAGTGTTGATACGAGTGCTGTAAAAAGAATATGGGCAGAAGTAATAGCAGAAAACTTCCCCAAAATGAGAAACAATCTGACATTCAGAGAACTGAAGCATACAGAACTCCAAATAATACCAACCCAATTCAAACCACATCCAGACATATAAAAATCAAGATCCCAGAAATTCAGCACAGCAACAGTATACTAATAGCCTCTAAAGAAAAGAAACAGATCACATTTAGAGGAAAACCCATCAGAATAATGCCATATTTCTCTTCACAAACCATCAAGCCAAGAAGAGCATGGAGCAAAGTAGTACAAGTCTTTCAAGAAAACAAATTCCAACCCAGACTGGTATACCCTACAAATCTCTCTTTCAAGTATAAGGGAGAAGTAAAAGTACTTCCATGACAAAGAACAACTAAAGAATTTCATGACAACAAAGCCAACCCTGCACAGACTTGCACAGGCTACTACTGGAAGATATTCTAGAGAGGGATCAAAATGACCACAACTCCATGAATGAGAATGGAAAGAACCCACCGAATAGAGCGAACAATTAAACACAGGAATGAAAGAGGCATATAACAGCAGTCTTTCAATTATTCCTTCGTATACAGTAACAAAATATTTCCATCAGCATATGCTACAAATGGAGTTCTCTTGTACCCTATGGTACATGACTCTGTCCAGGTCTACAGGGTGGATATCAAGGAAACAGAAATAGCTCAGTCCCGTAAGTGACACCTGGCATCATGGACACTGTCCATGTCCACCACATACTAGAACTTTATGCCAGATACTATCCCCAAACTGTTAGAAGTGCTACTCATATATTTACAGTTCCCGAATTTTTGTTATGTTTTATTCTTTGTAATTCTTTATTGTCATGAAAACTTTTTCTTAGTTGATATTTTTTTGTCTATATTAACCTAATCAAATACTGTATGAATACTCCGAATTGATCACAGACTCATATACATGATACGCTATATTCTGGACTCTTAGTTGGACTCATAGTTTTAATGTTTGAAACATCTAATTTAATTTTGAATTAATGTTTAATTAATTTTCTGAATATTGTTTAATTTTAATTTTTGTTGTATTGTTTATACTGTTTCCTTGACTTGCAATCTACTTATAAGACAAGGTATGCTGTTTGACCTAGCATTAGAAACTTTAAAAAGTGTATTTCCATTTTCCATAGACTTTATATTAGCTCTTCCTTGTCTTTTACACACATACACATACACACACACACACATGCACACACACACACACGCAAATATGAATATAACATGATATAAGATTGATACTGTTTTGTGGAAATCTTCAGTGACCTTTTAAATGGGTTCAAGTAATATAATTATATTTTACATAGTCCTGCATAACTACCATTTTGAGAACTCCTTATTCCTTATCCAGGACCATCCAGAGTCTTCTCTTACCTTCTGGATTATAGTCTTTGTTATTTTCTGTATGCTACCTCTGGAGGTATTAGACTATTTTGAGTTTGTGTAAATGGAAAATATTTTACTTTTAGTTTTAAAAGGTATGTTTGCTGAATATAAAATTTAGTGATGACAGATTTTTTTTCAGTCCTTTGAATAAATAAGTCTAGTTTCCTAATAGCTCATTTTTTTTCTAATGTGGAATAAGATGGTATTTCTTGAAGGGCCGGCAGCCTTCAAGAGCCTGGTCTGGCCACATGGGTACCTGCCCTGCTTCAGCTGCTGTGCCCTTCCAAAACTGGCGGGGTTCCCGGGCTGTTCTGTTGCCCGCCTCAGGGGTCTTTCCTGGACTGTCCCTTGAGCTACACATGTGCTCAGTGAACCTTCACAGAAGGAGTGAAAACACTGTAAACATCTTGTA